>JACXGI010002456.1:25562-43028 GCA_016801175.1 Esox masquinongy | reverse complement strand
CTGAGCCCTCACAGCGGGGGGGATCCCGCTCCCCCGTATCGCCTCACACACCCGGCCCACCCCAGGCCGGCACATCTAGGACGGCAGAGAGAAGAGGGCCCTCTCTGTCTCTGACCTGTAAACTGAGCCCATCTCTGGCATTAAGCTCTTCAGTCTCTCCGCGGAGGAATGACGAGATGGAGACAGGGCGTACTGGGCGCGGGGTGGGGGCTTGGCGTCGCGGTGGGCGCCGTGACAGCTCACACTACGGCGGCTTAGGCCGATTTGGGCGCCATGTTGTGGACAGATGTGAAGCTTGCCAGAACGGGCCTCAGACGGCGAAGCTCATGAAGTTCATGAAGATGTATACACGGCCTGTTCACTGGAGGTCCGAACCGCTAGTTTTGAGGACACGTTTAGCCATTGTTTTGCAGTGTTTTTCATGACCTGAATGCACAGTATCATATTAACTGAAAATAAACATATGACGAAGAACAGGAAGCGATTGTTTTTAACGGGGATATGATGCCTTTTGGTCAATCGTTAGACACAAACGGTAACAAACCTCTGAGCGTGTGTCTGCTTGTGTGCGCGACTCATTTCAGAGCCTCAGGCTTCAAACCATGAAGTGGAACCACTGCCAAGCTCATATGACCAGTGCTCATTAATGAAGGACATTCCTCCTGTAGTTCTCAGGGCCAGACAAAGAGAGCAAAAGACAGTGGGGCAGAGATGCAGAGGGAAGGAGGGAGGAGAGAGGAGGTAAGATGATGAGAGATCAGAGCTGGGTTCTCCAACTGGCCTGACAAACCTGTGGAGTTCCTCTATGGGCTCTGGGTTGGAAAGGGCCCTCTGCGTGCCCTGGGTTGGAAGAGGCCCTATGCGTGCCCTGGGTTGGAAGAGGCCCTATGCGTGCACTGGGTTGGAAGAGGCCCTATGCGAGCCCTGGGTTGGAAGAGGCCCTATGCGTTCCCTGGGTTGGAAGAGGCCCTAAGCGTGCCCAGGGTAGGAAGAGGCCCTATGCGTGCCCAGGGTTGGAAGAGGCCCTATGTGTGCCCTGGGTTGGAAGAGGCCCTATGCGTGCCCTGGGTTGGAAGAGGCCCTGTGTGGGCTCTGGTTCTGCTCTATAACCCCTGCTGACAGACTTTGTGATGTGATGTCGCTCAACTGTACCAGTCATGCCTTTCTTTAATGTTTATCTCTTGGTTTCTCAAGTTGAAGTATTCCCATACGTTTTTCCACAGGTTTTTCAATTAAAGTCCTCGTCATCAGTTCTCCGTATGAACCTGTCAGATCCCATGTCCGTTCTAGCTGTTCTCTCTCCTCCATATTTCCTTTGTGCTCCCTCTCCCTCTTCTCTATACCGCTCTCTGAGAGCCTCTGTTTTGGGTGACAATGCTCCCCTCTCTCTCAGGGCTGTGGGGTGGAACCTCCCTCGCATCTCCTTGCTGAACAGCTCCATTGTTAGTCCTCCTCTTTCCAGGCGCCCGCGCCCCCCCCCAGTCCTCCCAGCCCTCCTAGGGGCCACTGTCCTGGGAAGACGGATTCCCCCGGGGCTCTTGGGTTGCCGACACGACCCAGCGATCAGGGCCATCTGACAGTGTAAAGTGCCCCGCGTCCGTCTCTCAGCGGCTGCCCCGGATCACTTTCTCCTGGGCCACTCTGGGTGGGGGTCTACGGAGAGCTAGCTGGGTCTGTCAGGGGGCTACGCTAACGCTAGCCAGCTAGCTACTGATGTTACAGGGTCAGGTGCTAGAGGATTGATTTAACCCCTGTCCTCCTCACACATCAACCTAATCTCTCGCTGAGGCTTCATAAACACCCAGACACGCCCTGAGCCAAGCCTTTCAACTCTTCCAACTATTGAGCAGATGTTACTCATCCCTAATAACCATTCGCCCCTGGTGTTGTGGCTTTATATGCCAGCCAGCAGGGCTATAGTGATTTACATATGATCCTCTTCTAAAAACACAATCTTTGGGGATTATATTGCCGCGTTTCCACTGGTGCTTTACCCCGGCACCAGGGTCACACCGGTGATTTATGCTATAATGTTGGCTCCAGACCTTTCTGTTTCCACTATACATTTGGTACCAAGGACTTAAGGAGGGGCTCAGGTGGGGAGGGAGGAGTAAATTATCAACGCGATTTAGTTCTCTGGTTACAAAATTAAAAGGCGATATTTTTGTGGTAGTAAAATAAAATAAACAATAACGCCATGCTCAGTTTGTTTACAATACCGCGTTTGAACTTGCGTAATAAAAACGAATTTCTTCCTCAAACCCCTGCGACCAGCTCCTTCACCTATACTCGTAACACTGCAACTGTAAGTCAATGTATTCATTATTTAGTTTGCTATAAGTATTTTGTCAAAACTATCTACCTTTAATAGAAGGATTTGGGAGAATTCGGAGGTAATTTTGTGTTGTTATAGGTTCTGCAGGCTACGTCTCAGTCTCAGCGCTCCGTTTTTCTATTGAGTCACATTCGGTCGTTCCAACACTTTCCGTTCTGAGTCTTCGCTTCCCTGTACTGTTGCTTCATTTTCTTTAATTTTTCAGGGATCTGTTTGTTAGATCGGAGGAAAACCATTACGAGAAGCCTGAAGTCTAAGCAAATGATACGCATCGCTATTCGAATAGCACAACATGCGGCGTTTTCTATTGAGTCAATGGCATCGTACCACCACCAGTCTCAGCGCTCCGTTTTTCTGTTGAGTCACATTCGGTCGTTCCAACTCTTTCCGTTGTGATTCTTTACTGCCCCGTACTATAGCTTTATTTTCTTTATTTTATCAGGTATCTATTTGTTAGATCGGATGAAAACCATTACGAGAAGCCTAAAGCAAATGATACACATCGCCATTCGAATAGAACAACGTGCCGCGTTTTCACACCACGTCACACGTCACTCCGCAAACCCCGCAAGTCCTAAAGTCCGGGGCTTGGCACCAAGTGAGAGCCGGGCTACTCGGCCATGGCCTAGTGGCCGACTGGCCCTGGCCCGTGTCTGTGGAAACAGAAAAAAGTCTGGACATTATTGCAAAACACCACTGTTTGGCACCAGTGGAAACGCGGCATATGGTGATATGGCGGGGTCAGGGGGCTCTTACCAGCTACATTCACATCACATTCAAAGAGAACCTTTTTTTAAACATTCATTGCATTCTGGGTGAAGGCAAAGTGGATGACAAGCCATGCCATCAGAACCCATCATTGTATCTAGGGATGTAACTACTTACATTTTTTCAAGCTAATGGTTTGCATTTAGGAACTAATTAAAAAGACATACTGTCAAAATTATTATTCAGATATGTAGCATACATGTAAAAAAGCTGGCTACTGGTTCTAGCATACATAGCGGGATATTGTGCATTATAAAAATTGCAAAGTTGCATATCATATTTTTTGGTTTCTCGCTCTAAGATGAGGCGATCTGACCGTGTTCCAGTGGCTTGGTGTGGGTATATTGATAAGCAAAGTTCACAATGCACTTAAAAAGGAAACCAGAGCAAGGACTTCCAGCAAACCAAATTCAGAGCATCACTCCAGAAGTTTGGTTTACTTCAAGGTCTCTTTTAACTGGTCTAAGTTACTTTTGAGCATTTCCACAGCACCAAAGACATCAGTGAACCGCACAATAACATTTTAAATTAATAGGAACATACCAGGTGCGCAAACAGCCTTGAAACAAGCAAAGCATTGAACCTGTTGCCCACTGCCACTGTGTTTTAGGCTCAAACTGTGACAGTTCGGAAGAAAGGAACCATGAAATGTGATGGACGTCGAAGAGAAAGCCTTGGGAATGTGGTCCTGTAAATCTATTGATGCTTAAAACAAGCAAGCAATTACTCAGCGTGATAAAGTTGGACAGTCCACTCGCAGCTCACATGACAGCTCCGGTTGTTTGTTAGCGGCTGGGGCAGGGAAAGTGGCGCGAGTGGATTTCAGGAGTAGCATTATCTATATCAGCATCTCCTTCAACCCTAAGCCGCTTCCTCTCCGATCACTCTCTGAAAAACCGCAGGATGGGGCCTGGTGAACGGGGTTGGGATGGAGGCGTTCATCCAATTTTCTGCCCCACCAGTAGTCTGAAATGATATGGTGTGCAGATACAGTGATCTGTACTGTGACCTGCAGGCCTTCTTTATTAGACATCCCTGATTGGAAGCAGCTGTAGCCCCGCCCCCAGTCTGGGACTGGTGGAAGAATTCCGACCCGTGGAGTGAAAAGAAGTCAGTCAGAGCTCAAGCACTTATACTACTGAAGCTAATGCTAATTCAGGCCTTTCCCTGATCCGCTATAATGACGGTACTGGGCTATTATAAATAGCGGTATAACATAATGACATAATGAATATGTTCATTTAGTTACGACTCACTGAATCAATGTGTGAATCAATAGTAACTCAGGACATGTGACCTGTTAGCAGATATTTTGGTCTGAGGAGGAATCTCTAGGGGATGTGGAATGTGGTGGTGTGCTAGCAGGCTTATGTCAGAGGGATGTGAAACATAGGAGTAAAGCATGCTAGCGTCTCCCCTTCAAGGCTTGCCTGGCATTCTGCTGCTCAGCTGCATGGCAAACGTGCAAAGACTTACGCACATCCGAATGTCAGTGCAGTCTTTCTGCTGGCACCAGAAATATGTGTGTGTGTGTGTGTGTGAGAGTGTGTGTGTGTGTGTGTGTGTGTGTGTGTGTGTGTGTGTGTGTGTGTGTGTGTGTGTTTGAGATCGGGGTCTAACAGTACAGTTGGGGACCAGAAGACCCCACAACGATAGCAAAACCTCACAAATCCATCCCAGCAAGGTTTTTTTAGGCAGTCCTCAATAGAAAAAAGGCTATTTTTTTTGTAGGGGTTAGGCTTAGGGTAAAACATACAACTGGGGTTAATATTAGAATTGGGGTTACTTTTAGGTTCAGGCATTACGGGTTAAGATTAGACATTAGGTCTACGTCATAAAGGTAAAGTTGTTGAATTTAGGGTTAAGGTTTTGATTAGAGTGAATGTTGGGATTAGAGTTAGGGTTTGGATTTCTGGTGGGAACATGAATTTCTGGTTTTCTGATCTCCACGAGGATAGAAAAACAAATGTATGTGTGTGTGTGGCCTTGCCCCCTTCCGAACAGCCTTGGTTATCGGTCTGATGTTTAAATTAAATGCAAGTGATAGCAGGCACTTACCTCAGTAAAACAGTGCAAATCTGTGTATTTAAAAAACAGAGCTCCACTCTAGGAGCTTAAACAGCACATGTCATGGGGGTCAGATAGTCTTTCTCATTTGGATATTATTGACTCAGCAAAGACCTAGTCCCCATGCAGGTTCGATTTACCCGCACAAAAATTCAAGAGAGGAGATATGGCTGGTGGATGAGAATACATCTACTTTGCCAGCTCTGGAAAAATAACTTAGTTGTGAAAAACAATGTTTTCTCTTGTTTAATGCATTCATATTTTTTGGAGAAGCTTGTTGCATAACAGACTGGGTTACATTACATATTTTCACGTTGCTTTAAAGAACACAAAGTGCAGGCCAGTCTGACTAGTTTTTGATGTCAGGCAGAAGCTTTGTGCCATAGAGAACAACTTGTTTCTAGCCCAAATCCTTCCGAAGTAATAAAATACAGGAGGTTGCTGGCTTAACCCCAGTTCTGTGTGCCAAGCACAATTTATTTCCAATTTCTTGTGACCCCATTTACAAATCAGGAAACCCAAGTATATGCTCCGCTTCCTTAACCCTTAACTTGAACAATACCTAACCCTAACAATCATTGTACAGGTTCCATACAGTGCGTATCTTCCGATCCTTTGCAGGGGCCATGCTCATCTTCTCATCATTCACTTCAACTATTGCTTAACCCAGAGTTGTTCATCTCGCCCTTGGCTGGGCAAAACTTAAAACTGATGTGAGACTCTGAATTCTTGTTGGACATACGGACGCACATCGCCTCACTTATACGTTTCCAAATGGCTCCCGCAAAAGCGCACGCTTGTTTCCAGGTCACATTCACACTGTATTCTGAGGCTCGTAAACTCTAACTGTGACCGAGTTTTGGCGGGCAGCATAGGCCTCTAAAGGTGAATTTATGCTTCCACTTGAAAGTGGGTGAATGGAGACCATTTGCGCATGGATTAAGTCAATTTGGTTTGTTTTGGGTCGGGGGAGGGGATGTTTCGACAGTGGGGATTTCGGCAGTTGGCGCTTAAGATTTATTTTCTAGCTTTCTTTCGTTTCGCTTAAGTTCGCATACTTTGATGTTTCAGACGTTCGAGCACCTACCTTGTCCCGGGGTAACTGTATTGCTCCCCCTCTCTTCCCCGATCATTTTTACGCAAAAGATTAGAAGTATGCGAGCACAGCACATTCCGCTGCGCGAGACAAATGTTTCAATGTATCCAGCGACTGAGGTATATAGGCCTACCCCGGCCTTAAGCCGTCTATTTCTTCTCCCTTCTCTCTCGCTTACTTTCCCCTTATTCCACTCTACAGGACTATCTCTCCTTACATAACAGTTTGGAGTTTAGAACCTCCTGATTTAAGATCCAGATGAAAACGGGGTCAATTTAAACCTCAATAGATCGTAAAAGTGCTTAGTATCAAATTGGGAAATTAAATAATAAACAATGAAGGATTCGGCAATTTCAAAATATTTTGAATCACATTAAGATAATATTCAGAAATTAAGTACTTGGACAAATCTATTTTAAAAAAGCTGAAGTGGACAGACTCCACTATAAACTGAAGATCTGATTTTGAAATCCCTCCTTAAATTGCTCATTTAAGAAACAAGCCAAATTGTTTTGGTACTTGAGTCATAGAAAAAAAATGAATATAGAGATATTTCTCATTCACGTAGAAGTGCACAACTTGTACTGTATAGTGAAGCCTCTCCATGACATTCACATTTACAGGTTGCAAATGACTAATACTTATTTTTGACTCAAGGTTGTTTGATTGACACATGCAATTACTTTGAGGCAATAGTAGGTATAGGGTAGCGCTCAATGAATGGCAGTACATCCCGCAAAACTATTTTAAATAGGCTAATGTGTGGCTTACAGTAACCCATTGCACAAAATTATCACCCTCAGAAAACAGAATAGAAGAGGATTACCTCAGTCAAATAAGGTCGTAGGTTGCACCAAACACAAAGGGACAGAAAAGGCTAAACATTCCTGTGCTGCAGCAGCTTAATCCGTCACCCCCGAAGCCAGCCAACCGACACTCCCTCCAAGAGGATTCTTATGTAAACGACTGGTTAAATTGAATCCTTAAAAGGTTAGGCCTCAGCACAGTGGTTATAAGAATACCTTGTTTGTCTATTGTCCCCAGAAATCCTCTTGAAAATGACGTTGTTTAAGTGGGATTAATGCGCATTTAGCTTCCCGTAGGCGCATCCTCAGGCAGAGTTGTCCGCCCCATACCAAGCCATGCAAATGACCTCTAGGAATCGGAAATATTTAAACAACAATTGGACCACTGACGAGGTCAATATTATTTCCTTTGCGCATTACTCCTGATACTGTACATCCCAAAATATTCCAGAAAAATAATTCATCATTTGTGTCTGTGCAAAATAGTGGTTATAGGCTATCTTTTCAAAACGTGTTGATAGATGGAATAAAAAAGTAGGCCTGCAAATTAACTAACACAATTTACACAATTTACATCATAATGTAGGGATGACCTCGCTAAATAGGCAAAAGATTTCCGTTGCCAATCATTATTGAACAACAATTTATTTACCAACCATCAATATAAAGGAACCATTATTATTTAGAGATAACAATGATTGAAGCGCCTAAAGAAAAAGAAACACTATAAATAGGCCAAGATAAAGTGTAACCCATGCCTTTGTTTTTTATTGGGCATGCTAGTGATCGACAATCAAGTCTGATGAACCATTCATATACTGAGATTAACATGACTGAATGTTTCACAATTTATCGTGAAGAAAAAGAAACACGAAATACACAGTATTAATTATCTCAAGTTTTTATAAATATTTTCTGTCACAATTTATTATCATGATCATTTGACTGTTGTCCAGAAGATGGAGCTAAGCTTCTCTATACACACCACTTATCAAATATGTGTCATAAATACAGGATTTGTTCCAGATAAGAAAACATATTGCGTAACCAGTGGATACTAATGTTTCAGCTCCAACCAAAATTTTATCTCCCCATCTATGAAAAGGGCCAGTGGTTCCTAAAATCTAATATATTATTATTTTCACCACTCGGATCTTTCTAAATCAAGACTCACATTAATGAGAGTCATATCGCCTACGGGTGTAAAAAGTTAGTGCGTGTGCGCGACTCCCTATGTCTTCCTTTGTCTGGCCCGTCGACCCTCTTTCGGTTGCGGCCCTCCGTCTCCGCTTTGTTTATCCAGTTTCCAGGTTGATTGTATTTGTTAATTAGTTGCTAACAGCATGGTAATGTGGGATTGATGGATAGCCGTGTCACTTGCATTCAGGTTCGCTATCCGGAGGCGCAGTAGGGCTCAGGCCGTTCTCCCACGGCGTCATCAAGCTCATTTGTTGGCCGAATGAAGCCATAAAGGCCGCAAGGTCTCGCCTCTGCTGCTCCCAAAATAACCAATGTTATGACAGTCATCAGAAAAATAGTAAGTAGGCTACATCAACAACATTATTTTAAAGTTAATGATCATTTTTACTGCAATAGAAAGCGAACCTCTGGGAAAACGTTCTGTTTGGGCTACTAAAATGTGGCTTTTTATATATTTTTTAAACCAGTGTAGCCTATTTACAGACACGACGGATTTTATTTGGGAAGGCAGTGATGGTGGCTAACATTATATTTCAGGAATGCTTATATGCCGAGATTAATAAATCCTTAGGCATATTGAAGCCTATTATTTGATTATTTATAATCGTTTTTTCTAATGTCTGCTTTTAATTTAGAGTTTTCTTCTCCGACCCACGACCCCAGAGACATAATTATGCACATTTTTCTTTCCAAGAAACAGAGAGGCTCGCAGGACTTCAGCCTGCAAGGAGTCTGGACTTCTCTATCAATTTAAAACAGAGGTTGAAGATTTAAATCAATCCGAAAGTGTTAGATAAATGAATTCTGAAAGCAATACATTTTCTTATGTTTAGGTTATGCTACCAGTTGTCTCTAACAGCGGAATGTCCATTATTCAAAGGGAACGTTTATATTCAGAGTAACCTACCTTTAATTTTGAGTTACAATAAATCAGTAGAAAACCTAATAGAAAGTCTACATAATGGAGTCTATGCGTAATGGTAACCGTGTATATTTCGGAGGACATTATGCGACCAATTGACATTGCTTATATTCAGTCCTCTATTAAGCAGGCGTTACAAACATTAGCCTACATTAACCATAACATATATAATTAAGCCAAAACTTGAATTTAACAACATTAACCAATGAAGTGTAATAGTAGAAAGTCTATTAAAATGCATGTCCATAAATTTATGTGCCTTCATCACTCACTTCAGTGGGCAGCTTTTGCGCGTGCCATTAGGCCTACTCCACACGGCAGTTCGAGGAAAACTCAAACACCGCCCCACAGTTTGTCTGTCCGTCAGTCTATTTATTTTTATTTTTACATTGCATCATGGGTAGTGTGGTTTGAAGGCGTTCTATTTGACGTAGCCCAACGAGAAATGGACTGCCTGAAGAACTACAGTACTCACAGCTGCATGACTCACGTATGTTGTCAATCACAGGTGCGTCACCGTTGTTTAGTCGTACTGGGGGCTTCTAGTAGGCTCGGAGAGAGGACCCCCGCCTGATGCGCGGAAAGGCTACAGAAGTGGGAGCTTGCAGTCTGTGAAGGCAAGTGTCTCAGTATCACCATGATTCACCTTATATGGGGAGGATCTTAAACCTCCGTGGTTGCATAAATCATATAATTCAAGATGAAGACGTGATCATAGCGCATTCGGCATCGTTCGAGGCATCGGAATACCATTAATTTCTGACACGCACGATAGAACCGTGGACTCCGGGCACCGCTGCAGAGGTAGGCGGGGGCTGGAGCCGAAGACAAAGATATTTTATGCTATTAATAAAACAGATTACAATGAAGCGCAGAAAGATTGTGGTTGCGGCAGGCTTCTGTCTTTCCTTCTTTCTCGGTACACTGATGAATTTGCTGTATATACCAGGGTTTGAGCACCACCAGAATAACGATAATAGAGTGCATCGATATTACCACGAAAAACAGCAGCGGGTTACTGGCGATTCACAGCTTCGCGTCGGCGAGTTAGTGACTGAAGATGCGGCCAAGTCCTATAGTAAACCTTCCGCGGGAAGCAGCCATCACCAGGACCTAATGCTGCAGATGAGAGAGAGATTCGATGAAGTTGTGCGGTACCGTCAGCGTCAAGCGCATGGGTCTGGCACCGGAGATCTAGTCCGCCCGCTAGAGAGAAGGAGGCTCATGGATTCAGAACCAGGGAACAATTGGGACCCTATCAAAGTAATTGAGCGAACGGATAACCGACAGACACATTTTCAAAATCGACTTTCACCTTCGACATTCATGCACACAAAACCAGAAAAACATGTCACTATGAATTCGAAGAGCATTAACGGCACCCCGATGCTCGGCTGCAGCAGCATAGCAAATGTGACCAATGTTCAGTATCTTGGCTCTGGCTACACAAAGGCTGTCTACAAGGCGGCTCTCAACAGCAGCTTGTCCGTGGCTCTTAAATCAGTGGATTTCGGGGGACACGATATGGAAAATTGCGTGAAGAAATATAGTTCACCTGGAGACTGCTACAGACTGGCGTCCTTCAAAATATTGAAAGAAATGACGCTGATGGAAAGGCTACAACACCCCAACATCCTCAAGGTAATCTGTCTAAGATAGCTAAAAAAAGAATAGATTGCCATTTATAGAGCCTACTATCTATTATAACCTACTTCTGTAAATGACTAGCACGTTTATTTATTTACGTATTTGCCTACATCACACATGTAAAATATAAATCATTGTCTTAGTTGTCTATAGCCCTATAAGCAAAATATCTGAAACCCATACATTTAATTATAAGTTAATTATATCTACCGTAGCAGTGGCCCCATAAATCATTCAAGTTTGACTTCATATATGACCCCATTTCGCTTGTTTTTACGCAGTATCAAAGTTACAGTTAATAGCCATTTTGTCGTATACCAACAGCCAAACTATTAATCATTCTTTCCCTAATGACTGAATAACTATAGGTGTGAAACTCTACTCTCAGAGTGTCAAAAGTGACACGTTGGTTGAACACTTGGAACATTCGTGTGTATTCCATTTCCATGAGCTTCCTTGAGAAATTAGATCAGTGTGCAGTGGAAACCAAATAACTCGGATTAAATAACTACGTGATTGGTCTATTAATATCAGTGATATTTGCACGATATGTAGTGCGTTTAGTGGCTGATTACTACCTCACAGCTGAACGTGCGGCATCGCTCCATTGTTACCATAGATTTTAAGAGGATTAGCGGTTTACTAGATCTGTATTGCGCACTAGCGGGCGAGACGCCCCAAGGCTTGTTCGAATTTTATTTACATTTAGAGGAAGTTCTGTGGAAAGACCTACCGATAGGCTTCCCGAGAAAAACATATGTTTTTGTAAAGCAGAAAGGCATTTTTATTAATTTGGCCTATTTTAACAGCCCGTTTGAAGATGTTAGGATATCACACAAGCAAATCCATCGGCAAAAAGGACGGTTTTACAATTCAGACGGACATAAGCTAAATGGCCTAATCAATAGTTTTGCCTGTACATATATTCCTATATTTCACCTATATTTCTGTACTCACAAATGTACACATTTCTAAGAGCCTACTACTGTAGCCTGTATTTGAAGCATGTTCATCCAATATTTCAACTCTAACGCGACTGCTTGAGAAGAAAATAGGGCCTCGAGGAACTGTGGCATTTCTAGGCTACAACATAGTCCTCAATCAGCAATTTACACTAATATGCTCTGCATCAGGCCCAATATCAAAATCCAAGCAACAGCAATCCAAACGACATAATGACTTCAATGTTTCTGTATAGATAGAGAAGTATCAAAACAATGAAAACGTTTTGATGTTCTAAAACAAAGTGTTAGCTAGGTATTATAACCACATTTTAGTTAGGTAATGCATTGTGTTACATTTTAAAAGGTTAAACAATTAAAAAGTGGCATATTTTCAAGATTGGTCAACTGTTTCATAGGATGTTAAAAGAAATACATAGGCTAGTGTCAGTAGCCATATATTGTATACAGAATTTTGATTAAAATACAATAAATATAATCAATTACACTCCCTAAAAAAATGTCCAATATGTACAATATTATACTTTTGTGATATTTTGATCAGAATTGCTCAGTATTTTCTAAGCACACCCAAACTGGAAGATATCTGTTGAACATTGTATAGACCTAAACAAGTTTCATTAATATTTTTGAAATGATTTCAATCAGCATTTTGTTTCCCACTGAATGGAGAACATTTTTAAGTTATAAATGTATGATCCAGGAGGATAAAAGACAATATCTTGGCAATAATCTAGTTATTTTCCTTGTATAGATTTAGAGGTGACTTAGCTGCTTATGTTTTTATTTCATACAAGCAAAATAGAACATCATTATAACATGTGCACTATTATAAAGCAAAATTGTCAACTTTATTAATATAAAATAGGACATTAAAACGTAAAACCATGTGGATAATTTACATAATTTGTGTTCGGATGAGTGGCCTATATAGACACATATAATTATAATTACATATGTATAATTAATCTTCACATTTCCATTTGATTTAGGTACAGTATTTGGAATATTGCATACATAAACTCAATCGAAACTTTTATAAAAACTTGATTATCATATAAGTCATAACTATACCAGAGATCATTTATTCAACACTATGGAAATTAGGACTACTCTGTTATCAGCTACTTATCTCATATTGTAAGTCATCCCTGTTTTTTGTGCTACTTTGTATTTACCCATAGATTAAAAAAAAAAATGTTTTCATAGCTTTGTTCAATGAAGGGAACATCTTTTTGATGAAGACGGGGGAGGGGGTTTGCTCTTCTTAGTCCATTTCATCGTCTACTTTCTGACTGCAGATGGACATTATTATTCACTTATACCTCAGTCCTGGGTTGTGATAGTTTGGACTGGGTCAGGGTCAGAGGGTACAACACACATTCTCTGTGTCCACTCAGTCTTCTCTGTCATTACGCTGTAATGCATACACACACACACACACACACACACACACACACACACACACACACACACACACACAAACACTAGCTTTAATATGAGTTGAAAGTGCACTTTAGCTATCCCACTCTCTCATCGTTGTCATAACCAAAAGGATTTATTTCCGGGCAAACATAAAAAACATCAAAATTCATTTTCTGGCAAGGAAGACACATTGAGGGATTACTGGAATTGTTTTAGAAAATGTTGACATAAACTTGAAATGGGATGGAATTTCTCTCTTTAATCATAGGAAAAACATAAAGTATTTTTTATTCCTCTTTATACATGAGGAAAATGCATGGAATAAGGCTTCAGGCAAAACGTTTTGCACCATGCAAGAAAAAGGCCCCAGTTATCTTGGGTCAAATCAACTGACATGCTCTACTAGCCATAGAAAGGACGAATCAAAACAATATCTCCCTTCCTAAAACAAATGTTTTTATTTTTCCGACTTAGGTCCAGATTTGGTTCATTGTGTTCAAAACTGGAACTCCCTATGCATGTCTTTTTCATTTAAATCTCCTGTTGACATCAATGCACCAAATTTACTAAATATTTTGGACTCATTAAATAAATGCATGCTGTAGTATCAAAAGTGTAATTCAGGTCCGGCTCTGTTCAGACACATCCCGTTGGAGTGATGAACTCTGGTTGTGTCTGAGGAACGCGGTCAACGGCACAGTCTGGTTGGTTCCTGCCTCTCCAGCCCCTGAGTATTAACGCAGGGACACATGTGAAGGCTTCCTCTCCCCAACGAGTCTACTCACCCTGAACCAACCAAACACGAGGTTGGCGGTAGAGACAGAAGCAGTCCATCACTGTTATCCTAATGGTGTCGATAGCCTTGGTGATGGACACTGCTTGTTGTCCGGGATGGGCGGGGGGATGCCTCCGGGAAGGCAGGGGTGGGGGGGGGGGTCAGCCGACGGGGAGGTGAAGCTGGATCTGGATTGTGGACATGTGTTTTTACACCGGCACGTACGACGGGCCCGGGCCCACCTTTGCCTGGCCTCGTCCATATTACAGCGAGTGTGAACAAGACGAATCTGAGCTGATCAGAGAGGGAGATAACAGGAGGGGCTTCCCGACTAGGCTGAGCGGTTGTGGGTAGGAGTGAGGGAGGGGACGGGGAGGAGGGAAAGGGAGATGGAAGGGACGTCTTGTATGATGGCGTCTACGTGTGTGTGCTTGTGGGCGTGTGAGTGTGTGTGTTCTGGTGTGTGTGTGTGTGTGTGTGTGTGGTGAAGACACAGGATTTGGAAGTGGTGGGATATTTGTTCTGCTGAAGTGGTGCTGAGACTGCCCGGCTGTGTCTTATGGGGATATTTACACAAGCATGTCCTTCTGTCAGGTTCTCCCGCAGGGCCTGCTCACTAGAGCTCCTCCATTAGCCGGGGAATCAGTAACCGGGTTGTGTTAATGTTAAATCTGGGTGTCCGGGGCCACGGGGGCCCTGAGGTCAGCTGGAGGATGAGGGGGGTGGAGGGCTCGGGGGGTGGGGTTAGCCGAAGACAGAGTCGCAATTAAGCCGGGGTTAACACTGTAACCTCCGACTTCCACGGGAAGGAAGCTGGGGGAGAAGGGGTTAAGACACAAAATAAATGCGGTCCCAAGCCTTTTCTGACCGTCTTGCATCTCTCTGCCCTGTTTCTTATCAACTCTGGCTCTGGGTCCGGCCCTGGGTCAGCTGCAACCTGCCTCCTCCCCCGGGATCACAGGCTCTCACCACGTGAAACACAGTACATTTATACAAAAGGCAAAATTGTATTTCTTTTTTTTATATTGGATAAAGACAAGTTTGTGTGTGGTAGTACGTCATACGACCAGTGAGCATCACAGTATTTGAATAAAAGACGCTTTTCGTGATTTTTGGGAACTCATTGTAAAAGTGCCGCTGTCGAGGTCGTGTCTCCAAAAATTGTGTACTATGTCATGTGTGACGATATGTTCTCCATGTCATGAAAACCACTCGTTTTCATGTCATCAAAACCACTCGAGTTATTGTATTTATTCTACTCATAGATTCTGCACATATAAACAACACATTATACATCTAGCCAAAACAGGTGGTTAAAAAAGGCTTTTGTTATTTGCAAGCCTTAGACTGTATAAAGAACCCTAGTTAAAGCTCTGTACCCCTTTTTCCCGCTTTGAGAACAGCTCATGGCCTGTTGGTAATCTGAAGGCCAGGTATTGATGTGAGCCTAAATAAGGCCTTTGATGCATTAAATGTTGAAGATCACTGCTGGGTGCTGAAGTAGATCACTCCAACAGAATGCCTCGTGTGTGTCTATTTTCTCACACCGTTTGAAATTATTTTTCGGTTTATTTTTCTACTCAGCGACAGGAGAACACAAGTAGAGTTCCAACTCAACAAACTTGTTTTGGTTTTCATAAGCCTCCCGGTATGGCTGAGATGTAAGGTGCCAAATTGTGCTTCCAAAAAATATAAGGTTGGTTTTACAGTCATCAAAAGACTGCTTACTTAGCAGTCATAGAATTTCACACACGCTCGGCTCCGAACTCAGTTTTCAACTCTATGAAGTCATGCAAATTATAAAAGGGGAAAGAGAGTAATAAACAGAGTGTGGAATCATAAAGACTGAAAACCTTTAAACCCTTTATGCACCCAATCATACCGTTTTAACAATTTCATCCTCTCTATTTAATGCATTATAAGTCTCAGATCCCTTTAATGTTGCTGGATCAATTCACATGGAAAAGGAACATGACATTAGAGGTTTTTCTGCCACTGGCAGTGGGTCCAAGTCTCTGATTAATACAAGGCTAACAAATTCAACCGTTAACGTCATACGATACACACACACACACAAACTCATACACCAAACACATGCTTAAACCCGCTCTTACATACAGACACCGACGTGGAAACGCACACATACACACACACAAAGACATGCGTACACACAGGAGCTGAGCTCTAAGTTAAACCCATATACTGTACACAGATGCAATTCACACATGGATTTGATCAATTCCCCATGAATAATAATCCAAAGTATGTTACTTATTACCTGATTTGGGAGTAAAATGGAAAGCTCTACTTTTTTATCGGGCCTAGCTCATCTAAGCTTACAGTAAGTCGCTAACCCACCCCACCCAGGCCATAGCTAAGATCCAGAGAGAATGTGGTCTGGTGATAGAGGTGTTCTTGTTCCACTGACACTCAGTCCTGCAGTGACCTTGTTCAACAGAAGCGAGGCAGTGTGCTCTGGGCCCTGGCAGATGCTGGCCATTTCATCCATGGACAAACATGTCCACCCCAGGGGATGGTTTGATTGAGGTCCAGGAGGCCCTCGTTAAAGAGAGCGTGGTGACTGCGGTAAAGGCCAGCTCGGCCTGCCCAGCCGGACAGCGGCGGCCACCGAGTTTACACTGTGTGTACACATTACTAAATGTCCCGCACAGAAATGCTTTCGCGGAGCACCGGCGCGTTGGTGCGTTGGCCACCATTTCATCTGCTTCCTGTGTGAGGCAACCATTCCTGCAGCAGGACCTCTTGGCTTCTGGGTCAGTCTCATTCTGACCTATACCCTGGCCCACATCGAGAAGAGCACTCACACACTCTTCTACTCTATTATTAACCTGTCTCGGCTGAAACTAACAATCCAGCGACCGTTCATTTAGCGAGGATTACAGATGCAACGACATGGAACATCTGATCTCAGGACATTTTTCTCTTTGCAAAAAGGACACGGTTTCATGGAATGTAGTTGTTTAGGAGCGCAGAGCTTGTTGTGTTGTTGAACGTTTGCACCGCACGGAGTAGGTATTTCCTGAAATAAACATTGCCCAAATTCGCCACTACTGACAAATCGGATGTCGCTTGTTCAGGCTTGGACCTCCCAACGTCTTTTCCCTGGTCCCGTCCAACTTGGTATCACCAGCCTGGAAACGACAGCTTGGGGGATTTCTTGGGTTCATTCTAAAAATCGCAGTTTGTTCCACTCACTTCCTGTGTGTCCAGGCGACTGGCCATTGCGGCTCACCACAGGTTTTGGCCCGTGTTTGCTAATGGTTCTGGTCCCCGGGTCCGCTCTCTGTTCCTCATTAGGCCGTGCCATGGTGACTCATTCCTGCCTCTGGCCAGTAAAGGGGAGAACTACCAGGGGATTGGTCTACAGGGGTGGGTTCCTAATGTACCTTGGGATTGGTCTACCGGGGTGGGTTCCTAACGTACCAGGGGATTGGTCTACCGG
>JACXGI010002456.1:0-10986 GCA_016801175.1 Esox masquinongy | reverse complement strand
GTTAGCAACTGCATGCACATTTCTTGAGTGAGAGTCTTTGTCTCTTTGACCGCTTCAGTGAAAATTAGTCTGTGTGACCCTTGGCCCCCGACCTTTTGACCCCAGACTGGGAAGGACAAAGGGAGAAGCTGTTAAACAGTGGGAGATGGAGGGCCATAGGACTATGGGAGCATCCTATTAACGGGAATCCGTTTTTACACTGGGTGTTCAAAGGTTGCTTATGTCAACACACAGTCCCAAAATGTTTTGAATGTCGTCAATAAAGTTTTTAAGATATGGAAAAAATGTAGGTATGATGCATTTTAATTTGTATTATGTGATTTACCTGTTTCTGTCTGTATTTTAAAAGTGGTACATATTCAAATCTTGATTGCAGACAAGCAAAACATTTTGGGACCCTATCAACAGTGGATTATTTGAATAAAATCTAAAATATTGTTTGATTGTGGTAAGGAAACTGGATCAAAAATACAAAGAGTTATAAGGATATGCACATTCAAACTTTCAAAAACACAGACATACACATACAAAAAGAAAGACATTCAAAATCTTTCAAAATCGAGGTCTTGCCATCACGATTCAAAATTGAGGTCTACTGGGCGTTAATTGCTAAATTGTATCATGCAGTACACCTGTATGGAAGCATCTGCATTCATAATGTCCCTCTACTAAAAATTTGTCACCCATCTGTATAGAACCATGTGAAAGTATATTCAGTAAAACCCCTTGAAATATATTTTTACATATGGATAAATTCCAATCACATTCAATGATAAAGGTAACTCAATACAACAAATCACTACAATGAGCAAAATCAACTTTAATACCATTAATGCAATTCAAATACATAGAAAACCAATTTCCTTATGGAGAAAACGTTAATACCACCAATACCTTAACGATCACATAAAATGGCTAAAATTAGAATCAGGTGTACCAAAAAAGGCACAAATGATTAGAAAATAATTAGAGAGTAACTTGGGAGGGTGCAGCCTCCCATAAAGATGTGAAATTTGGTCTGGGTTGGTTTTAACCATATGAGTGTATGGTAACACATCATGAAAAGATCAAAAGACCTAGCCGAGGCCCTAAGAAAAAAGATTATTGATGCCTTTGTGTCAGGGAGGGGTTACAAAGCCATTTCCAAGCAATTCAAAGTAAATCATTCCACTGTTCCGCAAATCATCTACAAATAGAGAAAATACCCGACCACTGGCAATCTACATAAGGCAGGTTGTTCCACCAAATTCAGCCCAAGAGTTGATAGAAATATTCACATGGCTGTCTTTAAGAACTCTGAGGTAACATCAAGGGATCTACAGGCCTCTCTTGTCACAATCAATGTTGAAGTCCATGAGTCAACTGTCATAAAGAGACTGCGCAAACTTGGCCTACATGGGAGGTTAGAAAAGGAGAAGCCTCTACTCTCAAAAAAGAATATCACACTGACATTCTGGCCAACTTGACATCATTGATATAACCATGAATTCGATATTCTATATTGTACCAGAGAATTATTGAGGAGAATGTGAGGTCATCTGTCATAAAGCTGAACCGAACATGAAACCTGCAAAAAGACAATGATCCAAAACACACAAGCAAAGCTACAACAGAATGGCTCAAAAAGAATAAATGGAGGGTTATGAAATGGAAGAGTCAAAAACCACATTTAAACCTATTGAAATGCTGTGGTGGAACTTGAAGTGGGCCGTGCATGCAATAAAGCCCAGGAGTATGACAGCTGAATAAGTTATGTAAAGAAAACTAGGCAAAAAATCCTTCCAGTTGATATAAGAGACTAATTGACATTTAAATAATTTCAACCAAAGGGCGCAACACAAGTTAATGAAGCTAGGGTTGTTCTTATTTTTTCCTGCACTATGAAATTTCATTCTAATATTTTTGATGGATAAATGATTGCAAAGTATAACCTTTCGATGTCATTTGTTTGAATCAAGTTATGTTTTCTTGTCTTTCCAGGATGGGTACTTACTTTTTTACATGACTGTACATATACAGACACACACACTCTTAATAAATACGCACAATACCACACACTGAATCAAAATGAGGCTGTCCTGAGGATGAGCATATCCTTTATAACATACCAACACACACACGCACGCACGCACACACACACACACACACACACACACACACACACACACACACACACACACACACACACACACACACACACAGGTATAATGTGTTATGCATGAATTCCCTCCAGGAATGCAACCCCTAGTTGGTTGGGCTGTTTTATAGACCTGTGTCCCATTGTAACTGCAGCTGTTCTCCATATGACAGATCATGTGATCATGTGGAGGCCAGCTACCCAGGTCCAACCATCTCTCCAAAACAAACCAACCAGCAAAAAAAGGTCATGGTCCGTGTTTGTGTAAAGATTGTCTGCACGGGCATGTGGTGCGTGTGTGTTTCATTGTGCGTGAGTGTTTGATGCTTTCTGTTTGTTTAGGGCAGGTCTGTCTGAGCATGTATGTGTTGGATTGTGAGTGCCTGTTGATGTGTGAATGTGTGTGACTGTGTGATCGCTGTGTGTATAAGCTAGCGGGAAGACTGCTGCTTGGATGTAAAACTAAAAGGGAGACACCTGCCATGTGCTTCACATCAAGAAGGACAGGTCTGAAATGGCCTCTTTGTTTTGTCAGAGGGAAGCTCTTTTTAAACTTTGGTGCCAGTTCAAAAACAGAAACGAGAGGACTGGAGAGATAGATAAAGACAGAAAGAGAGAAAGAAGTAGAGTGGGGGGGGTAGAAAGAGAGGGAGAGAGGTATTGAGAGCGGATAGGTAATGAGAAGATAAAGACAGAAGGAAAGAAAGGAGGGATAGAGATAGAGAGAGGGAGAGGAAGACAAACTGCTTGCTAGCGTAACATTTTCTTGTGTGAGGGACAGGATGAGCAGGGGGAAAGGGGCAGCATCTGTGTTTTATTGGCCTGGGGGATTAGAGCCTTTCCTGGGATAGAGCCTGGGGGCCAGGGGGATAGAGCCTGGGGGCCAGGGGGATGGCGGCTGGGGGCCAGGGGGATAGAGCCTGGGGGCCAGGGGGACGGCGGCTGGAAGGCCAGAGGGCCTCTGGACTTAAGGCTGCTAATGAGAGACAGACAGCTGAGTCAGCGATTCATGGCATCTAAAGCAGGTTGGAGGTTTTGGGAAAGTTGGCAATCGGGTATTGTCATTGTATCTCCACGCGTTTCAGTGCAGAACATCCGTCAGCGTGTGTGTGTGTTCGATTTGCACCTCACCAAAGCTGCTGGCTGCACTTGGCCCCCAGGTCCCAGCATGGCCCTGAGGGCCGACAACACTGGCAGCATTGTCCTTGGTCACAGGAGCTCCCACAAGCCGCTTTCTATCTCAGCTATCCCGTGTCTCTCTCTCCGGGGCCGTTGAAAGAAGCCACAATGGCAGCAATTGTTGGCGGTGACTACATGTGAACGTCTGGACACGACATTCAATCTGGACATCAAGTGGGTTGGCGGTGGGGGACGGGGAGATACAGAGGAAAGTGGTGATACCTGCACTGTCTCACTCGGTCTCTCTGCCTTTTTGGTCTCTGGAGTGGAACTAAAAGGTTCTATCAGCAAAAAGATGATCCTGAGATAATTGGCTTTAAAATTCCAAACCCTCGTTGGTTGAAATGATGTCAGCTATTATTGGGATGTATTATTTTAATGTTGACATGATGGGGTGATCAGAGGGTACTATACAGAAAAAGGGTATGTCAATGACATATGCACACGTCTGTATTATTATCTTTATATGGACTTAACCCAAACTCAGACACCTGTATTCCCTAGCCCAAACCGTTACACTAAACTTAACATAACCCTAAACTTAACCTCAATAGGTTTTATGGAAAATGTTTGACCATTAATGTAAATTAACCCCAAATTGTACTATTTTCCCTAAACCTAACCCCTGAGCTGAAAATCAATTTTTCTCTGGTGGGTAGTGGGGATATTGAAAAAAAAGTATGGGGACCAATTTTTCGGGTTTTGTTATCTTCGTGGGGACATCAGTTCCCCACAGGTACACATAGACCTGGCTCACACACAAACATACTGATTTCCAAGAACCAAGAACACTTGCTTTCTTCAGATTCTACTTGGGTTAACAATCTGGATTGTTGCTTCGAGTGGAAGTTCTCTAATGGGAGTAAGGAGAACTAGAACCTGACATGAACCCTGTGTGGTCTGCTTCTTCTGGCCAGAACCACACTCTAGTTCTTAACGCTTCATGACTGTTTATACTTCCAAGAAATCTGTCCTCATAAAGACTCCACCTTATTACACAACTACCAAAGTGTTACACACATTCACTTCACCCGGTAGCATTAAAGTGATTTAGAAGTCTGTAAAAACTCAAGAGAGACACAGAATCACAGTGTAGTTCACAGTGGATCTCAGGCAGAGAGATTTGGTTGTCTAGCACTGCACCCACAAGGGCATTTTTTGTTGTATTGCATCACTTTTCCAATCTGGTTAGATGCTAACTGCATTTCGTTGTACTGTACTTGTAATTGTTCAATGACAATAAAGTTGTAACTAACCTAATAAGGAGGAAACAAACATCAGCCATTCATTGTCTCTGAATAATTATGCATTCAAGACGTGTCAGAAAGTGTGTAAAGTACAACACGGGATGAACTCTCAACCCACTTAAACAGTAGTTGGCCATCATAAGCCCTTGACCTAACGGGAAGTCTAGCTCAGCTGGCAGAGACAGACAGAGAGAGGGAGAGAGATGTTACCAGGAACCGCACTGTGTACTTTGTTAACAGCCGCGTGTCAACGCCTCGGGGGGGGGGGGGGGGGGGGGGGGGGGGGGGGGGGGGGGGGGGGTGGTTACCAAGTGACGGAGCTCTGACAGATCGATAGCAAGCAGCTGACAAGCAGGGAACTGCTGGCTTCACTTAGGATGGACAAGGAGGATTATCTCATGACAGTCAGAGCCATGACATAAATCACCATTATATCCCTCCCCGTCATTATGTTCATGTCATTTGAGATGGATGGTGTTTTGCCTAAGGGTGCATTGTCCACTTCTTTAGTGTGCCTCACTGTGAAGTTGAACAGGTCAAACTGAGCCATTTTCCTGAATTATTTTTGCATTGTCTGTAACCAGCTTAAGTTTCAGTTTACAATAGGAAATGGAAAGAGACAGTCTTTTCCTTTGGACATAAACTAGGCAACAATCCATCTTATCTCTTCCACATTTACTGGATCGGTCAAACAGTGCAGAAGAGAACCTCCCCAGACAGTTTTATCTCCTATTCGTCTGGACTAGCATGCGGGGGACCTAGTTCCACGTCTCTCTTTAATGCATTCTATGTCAAGTTAGTGTTAAGTGACAGTGAATGTGACTGGTTGATGTGATCCGAAAGACAAATCCACGGTGTTGTGAGTCCAGATCTATGTGATACCTAAAGGAATGTCAGAGGAATGGAGACCCAGAGGCATCGCAGCATGAGCCTCCACCCAGATAGGGTGTTTGTGTGTGTTGGTGAAACAGAGAGCAAGGGAGACAGTGAGTGAAAGTGACAGAGGGACTGAAGTTTCAAGGACACACAAGGGTTGGGGTTGAAGAAGGCAGAATCATAGCCAAGACTCTGAGAGAGGGAGAGAGAGAGAGAGAGAGAGAGAGAACTACAGTAAAACCCTGCTCAGTGTGTTATTGTTGTCATCGTACAGACAAATGGACAGACCGACAGACAGAGACATATTGGATGGGGGTTTAAGAGAGACACACGAGTAAAGGAAGTCAAGATGGGGGCCTGACCCTTTCATCTCTGAAGGTGCCCACAGACAGTGCACAGCATGTGGCTTGGCCCATTTCTTTTCAATTATGCCGAGGTGGGGATGGATTCTTCTCCAGGCAACAGGGCAGTGGTGCTTGTGCCGCTTGGCCAAGTTCAAGTGAGAAGGAGAAAACAGAACTGTTTCCTACTAGTTGCTGTCGTAGTTGACCAATCAAGGGAGAACATGTAGTCTGTGTGGTAAAATGTCATCCTTTTGTCCAAAACAGCAGCAAGTGCTAGGCTTTCAAGAGTGAAACCAGTGAACAGGCGAAGTGACTGGGAAGAGGCGGGATAAAACTGAACCCTTAAGTTGCCTCTGTCATTTGCTTTCTCTTTCTCTCTCTGTCTTGCAGTTGGTGGGGATGGTGGATGGGGATGATGTATGGGGATGGTGGATGGGGATGATGTATGGGGATGGTGGATGGGGATGATGGATGGGGGATGGTAGTTGGGGATGGTGGTTGGAGATGGTGGACGGTAGTTGGGGATGGTGGATCGGTATTTGCAATGAACACAATAATCTTAAACCTAACAATTGTAACTAGTGCAATAACTGAGCACAACCCTAAGCCGACTAAACTGATGAGCCAAAACATCATGGGCACCTGCCTACAGTATTTTGCTGGTCCCTTGCGTGTTGCCAAAACAGCGCCGACTTGCCGAGGTTCTACAAGACCCCTGAAGGTGTCCTGTGGTATCTGGCACCAAGACATTAGCTGCAGATCCTTTAAGTCCTGTAAGCTGCGAGGTGGAACCGCTATGGATCGGACTTGTTGGTCCAGCACATCTCACTGATGCTCAATTGGATTGAGATCTGGGGAATTTGGAGGCCAGGGCAACACCTCAAACTCTTCATCATGTTCCTAAAACCATTCCCGAACAATGTTTGCAGTGTGGGAGGGCACATTATTCTGCTGAAAGAGGCCATTGCCATCAAGGAATAGCATTGCCATGAAGGGATGTACCTGGTCTGCAATGATGTTTAGGTAGGTGGCACATATCAAATTGACATCCAAATGAATGCCCAGGGTTTTCCAGCAGAACATTGCCCAGAGCATCACACTCCCTACTCCGTCGTCTTCCCACAGTGCATCCTGGTGCAATCACTTCTCCAAGTAAACGGCACACAGGTACACGGCCATCCACGTGATGGAAAAGAAAACAAGCTCATCAGACCAGGCGACCTTCTTCCACTGCTCCAAGGTCCAGTTCCGACGCTTGTGCGCCCATTGTAGGAGTTTTCGCTGGTGGACTTGGGTCATCGTGACAACTCTGACGGGTCTGCGGCTACTCAGCACCATACGCAGCAGGGTGTGATGCACTGTGCGTTGTTACACATTCCTCCCGTACCCATCATTAAAATGTTCTGGGACTTGGAGACCTTCTGTCGGTTCGGACCTGAAGGGATGGCCTTTGTTGCCCCTGCCTTGTGCGCCCATCACCCTGTCGCCAGTTTGTGGTTTGTCCCTCCTTGGACCACTGTAGGTGCTGCACCCCACAAGCCTGTTTTATTTTCAGAGATGCTCCGACCCAGTTGTCTGGCCAGAACAATTTGGTCCATGTCAAAGTTTCTCAGGTCTTTACTCCTGCCCATTTCTCTTGCATCCAACATGTTGACAACGAGAACTGATTGTTCGTTTACCATCTAACCTACCCAGACCTTGACATGTGCCCTTGCTATGAGATGATCAAAGTTATTCACTTCATCTGTGAGTGGCCATAGTGTTTTGCCTCATCAGTAAATAATTCCAGTGTTATTTAGTTTGAATCCATAAAGAGCTACAGCATAGAAAAGAAAAGAGATTTGGTTTGATGGTTTGCTGCTGTAATAGAGCTAACGTCCACAAGGTGGGAGCACATTAGGGACATCCCCTTTAACATAACATATCACACTAAACAGAATGTCCCAGATTCATATCCACTATGCCACATTTACCCCTGAGACAATGTAAAACACAGTCACACACACAGAAACCCACACCTACAGTATCTCACAGAAGTGAGTACACCCCTCACATTTTTGCAAATATTTGATTATATCTTTTCATTTGACAACACTGAGGAAATGACACTTTTCTACAATGTAAAGTACTGAGTTTACAGCTTGTATAACAGCGTGAATTTGCTGTCCCCTCAAAATAACTCAACACACAGCCAGTTATGTCTAAACCGCTGGCAACAAAAGTGAGCACACCCCTAAGTGAAAATGTCCAAATTGGGCCCAATTAGCCATTTTCCCTCCCCGGTGTCTTGTGACTCGTTAGTGTTGCAAGGTCTCAGGTGTGAATGGAGAGCAGGTGTGTAAAATTTTGTGTTATCGCTCTCACACTCCCTCATACTGGTCACTGGAAGTTCAATATGGCACCTCATGGCAAAGAACTCTCTGTGGATCTGAAAAAAAGAATTGTTGCTCTACATAAAGATGGCCTAGGCTATAAGAAGATTGCCAAGACCCTGAAACTGAGCTGCAGCACGGTGGCCAAGATCATACAGCAGTTTAACAGGACAGGTTCCATTCAGAACAGGCCTCGCCATGGTCGACCAAAGAAGTTGAGTGCACATGCTCAGCGTCATATCCAGAGGTTGTCTTTGGGAAATAGATGTATGAGTGCTGCCAGCATTGCTGCAGAGGTTGAAGGGCTGGAGGGTCAGCCTGTCAGTGCTCAGACCATACACCGCACACTGCATCAAATTGGTCTGCATGGCTGTCGTCCCAGAAGGAAGCCTCTTCTAAAGATGATGCACAAGAAAGCCCACAAACAGTTTGCTGAAGACAAGCAGACTAAGGACATGGATTACTGGAACCATGTCCTGTGGTCTGATGAGACAAAGATAAACTTATTTGGTTCAGATGGTGTCAAGCGTGTGTGGCGGCAACCAGATGAGGAGTACAGAGACAAGTGTGTCTTGCCTACCGTCAAGCATGGTGGTGGGAGTGTCATGGTTTGGGGCTGCATGAGTGCTGCCGGCACTGGGGAGCTACAGTTCATTGAGGGAACCATGAATGCCAACATGTACTGTGACATACTGAAGCAGAGCATGATCCCCTCCCTTCGGCGACTGGGCCCCAGGGCAGTATTTCAACATGATAACGACCCCAAACACACCTCCAAGATGACCACTGCCTTGCTAAAGAAGCTGAGGGTAAAGGTGATGGACTGGCCAAGCATGTCTCCAGACCTAAACCCTATTGAGCATCTGTGGGGCATCCTCAAATGGAAGGTGGAGGAGCGCAAGGTCTCTAACATCCACCAGCTCCATGATGTCGTCATAGAGGAGTGGAAGAGGAAACCAGTGGCAACCTGTGAAGCTCTGGTGAACTTCATGCCCAAGAGGGTTAAGGCAGTGCTGGAAAATAATGACCACACAAAATATTGACACAAATATTGACACTTTTGACATTTCTTCAGTGTTGTCACATGAAAAGATATAATCAGATATTTACAAAAATGTGAGGGGTGTACTCACTTTTGTGAGATACTGTACATGGAAAAACACAATTAAATTTTTAATTAAATTTACTTTTGAGCAATTTTATGTTTGTGACAACATATGAAAAAAAAGAATACTTTGTGTAACATCCGCGTTGAGCAATCCACGAACAAAGCAACAAGGAAAAGAGCCTTTTCTTAGGAATGAGGAATGTTTTAGAATAGCATGGAGCAGGGAAAAGCCCCACTAGATACCCATCAGTCCTGATGCTATCAGACAGCCTTTTGGGTGACTGGCTCTCAACAAGTAAGTAATCAAAGCCCGCGTGGGCATGCAGGGTACTGTATAATCACCCAGTGCCCGCAGCCATGCCACCCAAGGAGAGTGCATTTGAGGTAAGAGTTCCTCTACTGGCCCGAATGCAGCGGACTGGGAGATGTACAGTGGATATTAAAAGTCTACACACCCCTGTTAAAATGCCAGGTTCTTGTGATGTAAAAGAATGAGACAAAGATAAATCATGTCAGAACTTTTTTCACCTTTAATGTGACCTATAACGTGAACAATTCAATTGAAAAACAAACCGAAATCTTTGAGGGGGAAAAATAAAAAATAAAAAACTCACAATAACCTGGTTGCATAAGTGTGCACACCCTTAAACTAATACTTTGTTGAAGCACCTTTTGATTTCATTACAGCACTCAGTCTTTTTGGGAAGGAGTCTATTAGCATGGCACATCTTGACGTGGCAATATTTGCCCACTCTTCTTTGCAAAAGCGCTCCAAATCTGTCAGATTGCGAGGACATCTCCTGTGCACAGCCCTCTTCAGATCACCCCACAAATATTCAATTGGAATCAGGTCTGGGCTCTGGCTGGGCCATTCCAAAACAGTAATCTTGCTGAAGCCATGCTTTTGTGGATTTGGATGTGTGCTTTGGGTCGATGCCGTTCTGAAAGGTGAACTTCCTCTTCATCTTCATCTTTCTAATGGACGCCTGAAGGTTTTGTGCCAAAATTGCCTGGTATTTGGAACTGTTCATAATTCCCTCCACCCTGACTAAGGCCCCGGTTCCAGCTGAAGAAAAACAGCCCCAAAGCATGATGCTGCCACCATGCTTCACTGTGGGTGATGTGCAGTGTTGTTTTTGCACCAAACATACCTTTTGGAATTATGGCCAAAAAGTTCAATCTTGGTTTCATCAGACCGTAACACATTTTCCCACGTGCTTTTGGAAGACTTGCTGTTTGTTTTTGCAAACTTCAGCCGTGCTTGGATGTTTTTCTTTGTAAGAAAAGGCTTCCGTCTTGGCACCCTACCCCATAGCCCATTCATATGAAGAATGCGGGAGATTGTTGTCACATGTAGCACACAGCCAGTACTTGCCAGAAATTCCTGCAGTTCCTTTAATGTTGCTGTAGGCCTCTTGGAAGCCTCCCTGACCAGTTTTCTTCTCGTCTTTTCATCAATTTTGGAGGGACGTCCAGTTCCTGGTATTGTCTCTGTTGTGCCATATTTTCTCCACTTGATGATGGCTGTCTTCACTGTGTTCCATGGTATATCTAATGCTTTGGAAATTCTTTTGTACCCTTCTCCTGACTGATATCTTTCAACAATGAGATCCCTCTGATGCTTTGGAAGCTCTCTGTGGACCATGGCTTTTGCTCTGAGATGCAACTAAGAAAATGTCAGGAAAATCCTACTAGAACAGCTGAACTTTATTTGTGATTAATC
>JACXGI010002455.1:0-73323 GCA_016801175.1 Esox masquinongy | reverse complement strand
TTTGCATTTCCTTTGGAAATCAAGGTCCCAGAGTCTGGAGGAAGAGAGGAGAGGCACAGAATCCACGTTGCTTGAAGTCCAGTGTAAAGTTTCCACAGTCAGTGATGGTTTGGGGTGCCATGTCATCTGCTGGTGTTGGTCCACTGTGTTTTCTGAGGTCCAAGGTCAACGCAGCCATCTACCAGGAAGTTTTAGAACACTTCATGCTTCCTGCTGCTGACCAACTTTATGGAGATGCAGATTTCATTTTCCAACAGGACTTGGCACATGCACACAGTGCCAAAGCTACCAGTACCTGGTTTAAGGACCATAGTATCCCTGTTCTTAATTGGCCAGCAAACACGCCTGACCTTAAACCTATAGAAAATCTATGGGGTATTGTGAAGAGGAAGATGCGATACGCCAGACCCAACAATGCAGAAGAGCTGAAGGCCACTATCAGAGCAACCTGGGCTCTCATAACACCTGAGCAGTGTCACAGACTGATCGACTCCATGCCAAGCTGCATTGCTGCAGTAATTCAGGCAAAAGGAGCCCTAACTAAGTATTGAGTGCTGTACATGCTCATACTTTTCATGTTCATACTTTTCAGTTGGCCAACATTTCTAAAAATCCTTTTTTTGTATTGGTCTTAAGTAATATTCTAAGTAATATTCTATCTTTTCTGAGATACTGAATTTGGGATTTTCATTAGTTGTCAGTTTTAATCATCACAATTAAATGAAATAAACATTTGAAATATATCAGTATGTGTGTAATGAATGAATATAATATCCAAGTTTCACTTTTTGAATGGAATTACTGAAATAATTCAACTTTTTGATGATATTCTAATTATATGACCAGCACCTGTAGACTCTACCTACCTTGTTACCCTCTGCTTTCCCACCCTAACGCATTAATACGGAAAAACATTCCACGAATTAACTTTTAAACAGGCGCACCAGTTCTTTATTTTCTGTGAAGTTTAAACAAATGACTAATTATAATTAGACCTCCGATCTCTGTCCGTGATGCTGAAATATGCGTCAAAAAATATACGATGAAAGGTGTTTTCACGGCTCTCCCTATAAGTTGCGCATTGGTGCGGTTTATACATGGCGCGGCTATAAACGGGGCATTGCGGTAGTCTGAGCAGACAGTCAGAACGAACGTGTGCTAGAGCATTTAGGCCTATATTATTATTTTTTTTTTTTCGTGCTTTGAATTAGTTAACTTTATTCATTTAAATCGTTTGATTATTCGTATCTTAATTTCACCGACAAGAGCTGACTCTTAGAGCCGACTCGTTCGCGAACGACCCATCACTAGTGCACAGCGAGGAGCGAGCAAAAGTGTCTGCAAGCGGAACGAGACTGACAGAACACCAGACCCAAATGAGAAGAAAAGAGGAAACGTGAGTATTGACCATTATAATTGTGCATGCGTTTTTTAATGGATTTGTACTGGATAATGCCTGCTATGACAGTTTAACTTTGCTAGCTACCTAGTCGAGCGTCTATTATTGTAGGCAGCTACAATAGCATGCTAGCACATAAGACGTTGGAAACGTTAGCTAGCTAGACGTTCCATGCAATTTAGCAAGCGATAGCTAACAATGCCTTACTCTTGCAAGCATTGTGATTTCTCCTCTGAGTTAATTCCAGTTTATATCGGCCATGTAAAAAAGCACAGACATTTAGCAAACTTTTTATATTTCGTGGTGGGTTGCCAAAATGCCCAACCACATGTGTGAGCTTGTGTGCACTCGGAAGGCATATGTACAGGTTCCACAAGAAGCCTGTCAGCAAAATTGATACCCCATCAGACGTTATTGACCTAGTCTGCTAAATGGAAGGATGCACATGTGTATTTCCTAATTTTGCAAGCTTGTGCGAACATCTCAAGTGGCATATAAGATCTGGAAAAAAAGTATCTTGTCCATATACTAACTGTCCAAAGTGTTTCCGTGTTCGATCCTCCTTTACCTCACACTTGAGTCGAAAGCATAGGCACATGTTTTCACAACCTGCCTGTGATGTCTCTAGCAATAGTACACCCATTGAGCTGGAGGAGACTTGTGAGTCTAGTGAGAATGTTGTCCAGTCTGATGGAGTAGACAGAGAAGATTTCATGAATAACCTAGCCCTCTTTTATTTAAAAATGCAAGCAAAAATGCTTTTACCAGCCAGTACCATCCAAACATTACTTGAGAAGATCCAAGAGGTGCATAACAATGGAATGACCCATGTTTTGTCTAGATTGCATGAGGAGCTAACTAAACTTAAGATGCCAGCCAATGAAATAAGACAGGTTATCAATGAACTATCCAAAGAGAACTTGTTAAAAATATGCAATGAGGGCAGGTTTAGATCAGATCAATCACGCAAATCATTTTTCAAGTGCAAATTCAGTTATGTTCAGCCATCAAATATTTATTTGGGCAATGATGCTGCAGGCAAGGAGAGATTTTGCAAGTATATTCCTATTAAAGAGACATTAAAATCACTCCTCAGTCAGGATTCTGTAAGAGTGCAGTATGATTATGCAAATATGCACACACAAGAACATCTACAAGTTCTAGAAGATGTAAGGGATGGTAGAAACTTTGCAGAAAATCCTCTGTTAAAAGAATCACCTTCTTCGCTATCCATCATCTTGTACCAAGACTCATTTGAGGTGGTAAACCCTTTGGGTTCAGGCAAAAAGAAACATAAGTTATTGGCTGTTTACATGACACTTTCAGAGATTGCACCATACAACAGGTCTTCCATTGACCCAATGCAATTAGTCATGCTGTGTAGGGAGGAAGATTTTAAGTTTTTCGGTCAGGAAAAAGTATTCCAAACTCTTGTCAGTGACTTGAAAGATATTGAGTCTGGAATTGAATGTGGCAATGCAGAGAGAGTAAAAGGCTCCCTGATTGCTATTGCTGGGGATAATCTTGGATCACACTGCATTGGAGGTTTCACTGAAAACTTCAGCAAAAGCAAGTATTTCTGTCGCTACTTTCTAATAGACAGGGAAACCTTTCAGAGTGTCCCCGCTAAGTCTGGTCCTTTAAGATCAGTAGAAATTTACAGATAAAGTGTAGCAGAGGGGGCCTTAAACCAGGAGATGACTCATGGCATTTAGTTTGATTCAGTTTTTAACAGTTTACAGTCTTTCCATGTGTGCCAGCCAGGACTTCCTCCTTGTTTAGGCAGTGACCTATTTGAGGGTATTGTATCAGTTGACCTTGCCATGTACATAAAGCGTCTAGTGACAGTAGGAAAACATTTCACATATGTCCAGTTGAATCGGAGTATTTCACAGTTCAAGTACTTATGTAGTGATGTGAATAACAAGCCATGTGAAGTGAAATCTGATGGGGTGAAGCTAGGAGGGCATGCAGCTCAAAACTGGTGCCTCTTGAGTCTCCTTCCAATTTTTATTGGAGACTGCATCAGAAAAGATGGTGTGGCAGTTGTGCCTCATACTCTGTGACCTAGTGGACCTGATATGTGCTCCCAGGATCCACATTGACCAAATAGCATTTCTTAAAATTCTTATTGAGGAATACCTACAATTAAGAGCTACAATGTTTCCAGAGCACTCACTGAAAGCAAAGCATCATTACCTTGTCCACTATCCTGAACTCATCATTTACTTTGGTCCGCTTATTCGTCTTTGGACATTGCACTTTGAAAGTAAACATACATACTTCAAGCAGTGTGCAAGAAAGCTACATAACTTTAAAAACCTGTGCAGTACATTGGCTGAAAGACATCAGTTGTTGCAAGCATATCTGCATGCTGCAAACCTATTTCCACCTACTCTTCAAGTAGGACCAGCAAATGAATTTAATGATCAGCTGTTTAATGTTGGCATTCAAGAAGCTGTCAGGGTTAAGGGTCTTGGCAATGAGAATACAATGGAAACAACGTCAGTCACATACAAAGGCACTTTGTACAAACGATCTATGACCGTGGTGGTTGATCAAAATGACAAAAGTTGTACATTTGGGAGAATTGTATTGATACTGATCAATCAATCTAAAGTTTATTTTGTTGTAGAGAAATGTCAGTCAGTGCCTTTGGTGGATCTTGGCGTGTATTGCCTACAGCCTGATTTTGACATTAATTATGAGTGTGTGTGTCGATAATCTAGCTGACTATTACCCTTTGCCAGAGTAAAAGCAATTTGGTCTTAATCTGGTTGCTCTTCACCACTCTGTGTGTCTCAGGTGAAAAAGTTGAGAAGGACTGCTCTACCCCAACTGGATGTAGAACTACTGCACACTTTGGTTGACGAGTTGGTGTCCAAAGTAGGTGTGGATTCAGCAGATGACCTCCAGTTCGTTCGAGAAGACATGAAACATCTACTCACACCAATACAGTGCAGAAAATTTCTTCATGCATTCAAAAGCAAAGGTGAGATTCAAATCATTAAGAAATTTCACCATTGGCTTCTCACTAAACAGCCAAGAACATTGTGACCGGAGTATGGTCTGGTACAGTCAAAATGAGACTTAAAATATTTAAACTTTTTGAAAGTAATAATGCAGTATTATGGAATAGAATAGTATGAGGAAGAATGAGGTAATAATAGTATAATAGCCAGTAACATATTTTAAACACTTGTTTCACAGTTTCTACAATTAATTACTCTTGTTTTGTATATAACAAAGGTGATCCAAGTCCCCAGTTGAGCACCATGTCCCCTTTATCAGAGGCCTTCAGCAGCACCATGCAGTTTAGGTCTTCCCCTCGGAGTTCCGTCCCTGTGCAGCACAATGCATGGGTTGACAACTTCCAGGTTCCGTGGGAGAAGATGAACCAGTGTCTGAGACAGGCAATTGGAGATGGAAAGAAACCAGAGGCAGCCGATAGACAACACATGATCAGAGTTATTGTAGATTCAATAAGAGAAGTCTGCTTAAACCCCTCGCATAGTCAGTATTTCCTGAAATAGCAAAAATAGTCATACAGAAGTATCCAAACAGCTTCACAGATACAACAGAAGGAGAGAAAACAGGATGTGGGTACTATAGCTTGTCAGCTCAAATCAAGACAAGTGTTGACCATTGTAACAGAGGCAATAGTCTAGAATGTCTCAGAAAACCCAAACGCCTTGTAGACTTAAATGATAGCCAGTTCGCACCCTCCAAGTGCGCAAAAATTGACAGCTATGGCTGTATAAACTGGCAACCTGAGGAATACCCAGAGGGTGAAACGTTCCAAACTTTGGATGATAAGAGGAAAGAAATGGTGGAGATTTTCACTGAAGAGGGACCCCGAGGTGCTGATCAAAAGAGAGTAAGTTACCTAATGAGGATCACATATGTGAAACAGCGATATGCCATCAACGCCAGCCCTTCTCCCAGCATGATGGAACTGAAACAAGAATGGCCATTTCTTTTCACGCCGAGATTCATGAACTCCCACTTTAGTATGCTTACTGGCATTGATCTTGAGTCCAGATTGACTGAGGATCTTGACAAGAAAGGGAAGAGGTTACTCCACTTTTTCAACAGTCAAGTGACCAGGTGGAAGAAGGAGGTGAAAGATGTCCTTAAAGATGTCAAGAAGGATGACAGAGAAGGTGCCGATGGTCTTGCAATGATCCTTGTAATAATGTACTTCAAAGAAAAGGAAGATGGACTTTTCTTTTTGGCTGATGTAAGTATTTATATTTTTGACCCATGTTTATGTGAGACTGTTGATGGCTGTATTCATGAGCCTAGCAGCCTTTGAAAATGGAATTGATCCCAACATTCTATTTTGAACCAGTGACTGAGACACTGATAGCTAATGAGCACAATAAGATTTGTCACTGCACTCATTAATTTCTTTAACCTTTCTGTCTCTGTATCCACCCATCTATCCCGTCCTGTTTTCCCTTCTCATTTTCTGTTTAGGTCACTTCCACTCCAGCAGTTGTCGAGGCCCAATTGTCACTTCCTAACACTCCGAGGATCATCATCCTTGGTAAGATTATATAATCATTTAATTATATTGTCATTTATTTGTAATTATGAATGATTAATAATAATCAAAACTAGATGTTTACTTCACAAGTAAAGTTACTAAGGCTTGCTTTACCATAATAAAATCAGTTTTTTTTGTTCTATTGATTCAGCAAACTTTATATTAGTGCACAAACCTTTGAAGGAGCAGGAGGAATAGTACAATAACCACAAGATTTCGTGATAACAAAACAATAAAAGAAAAATACAATACGTTGTTTATATTTGCACAATATATAAAGTAGAACTACTATCCCACCTCATTAGCCATGAAATTAAGTTTGGAAACAAGTGTCCTTTCATCTCTCTGGCAGCTAATTGGCCCGTGTAAAGCGTCATAATGGAAATGCAAATACCAGTCCAGGCCAGATAGCCTACATACTTGCTTCGAGTGCCCTTCATTGTGACGTGTTGCTGACAAAACTGAGAGGGCTACTAACATCGAAGTATGGAGTGCTCAGGAGTCAATAATAGTTGGCCAATGGGACATACTCCTCTTGACCGGTGTAGGCATGTCAGACTTCTCTTCACCCAGCCTGATTGCAACATGAGTTTCTTTATGTTAATGAAGCCACTCATTTAGAATGACTGATTTTCCCTTCCTCTGTTTTGGGACACGTGCGCAATTGGGGGTCCGACGTCGAGTTGACTTCACTCTATTGGAAGGTAGCAACCAGTTGTAGTTTTGAATATAAGTATCAATGCAGTACCATTGTTTTTAATGTTGTGTTTTTCAGGAAATAACATCCTTGGTTCAAAAAAATGGATGCTCTCTGTTGAGGGGAGAGTAGCCATCCACATGACAACTCACCTTAACGGCTTCAACACCACCTTTGGCTGCCCTTTTTGGATATTTCTATATTTTCAACATGGAATACCAGGTGGAAGCAGCTACAACCCTTGAGTTCATTCAGAGGTAAGAACCACATTACAAGGGTGTTTCATTGCCATTACTAGCTATCCATATTATGTTTCCTGATGTGGCCAGTAGGGCTGTCACAATTACATAATTGCCTGATCGTGATTATTTGAGCCAGATCGCTATGTTTTTACGACCTTTTTGCACAATATTTTGATTCCAAAATCTTATGTTTCCAATCTGTATAAGGGAGTTTTACACCAATGTTAGAAACGTCTCAACAAATTCCATGCGAATTACGTCAGTTTCCATCAGTTAGGATGTCTAACTCAGGGGTTCAGAAGAGCTTTTGACAGCTCTATGGACAGTTATAGGTGCAGATCATTTACTGAAAGTCATTTACTTTTTAATTTCAGTATGTTTAAACCCAGTTTGGAATTGTTTTGCATTTAAACTTTGTGTAATTTTGCACCATTATTTAATAGACAAAGGTGTGTCAGTGTGCCTATTTGTCACATACACTCTGATCGACAAAAGAAAAAAACACTCAAGCAGGTGTAAAATATTTTTACTGATATTGTCGAATTTTGTCATTTCCGTACATTTTTTATAATTACATAATGCGCATTAAAATGCATGTAGTCCCATTGCATATTCACGTCTGAAAATAAAATTAACCGTCCTTGTAGCATATATCTTTTATGGAATTAATCAACTGAGCATTGAAACACGTTTTGCTACGTTAAAAAGTCCTACTTAACTGTTTTAGAATAAACTATTTCAAATAACTATTATGTGCAGCATTGCGAGAGGTGAAACATCGCTGGATGTGCAGGCGAGTTTAAATGTCATTGCTTTCCAGTTGCATTTTGTGAAAAGCAGTCGTTAACAACATGGATTTAGTGGTAGTTCCAAAGTCAAACACAAGTGGACCGCTCTGGGCGTATTTTGGTTTTAAGCCAAATGAAAGAGAGCCCAATAATTTGTAAGAGGTGAATTGTTGGATTTGCTCCAAAATGGTGGCGCTCAAAATCACAAACATCACACATCTGTAGAACAGTCTACTGATCATCCACATGTACCTTTACAATATTATTAGGCTTACACTATAATAATGGAGTAAAATTAACATTTTTGACCATTAAATCGTCAATTGCAAATAACTAAAATGTCAACCCTGACCGCGCTAGGGGTCGGCGGAGAAAGCAATTTTTGAACATTGACACAAACAGATTTGCATGAGGAGACAAGATTTTCCTGGGTTGCCCTAACTGTAACTGTACTAGGGGTTAATTTCTACATTTTCTGTCATTAACTTCAGGTTCCTTGTCAGGAGTCCTCAGGCCTGAACCCCCATGTGGTCTCCTTCATTAAAAACTTCACAGATTTTGACTGGCAAAACAACTAAATTCATATAAGGTCTTATCCTTGTCTCAAGTCTGGGGCTAGTCAATGAGCTAATGCTTTTTTTTTTATTAGTCAATTAATTGATATACTTCTGTGAGATCTCTATTTCTTTCCAAGGATTGGTCAGATGACCATGCATCACTCTAGATTCACGAAAACATGTTCTGCACAGTTAATCATAAAGTATCTCACAATGGCAGTGGCCAATGCTGTACACATGTTCGTGTACAAGCAAGGTTAACTATACTTTTCAACTGTAAGTGTATAGGAAAAAAACTAACATACTTGCACTCAAGTTCCCCATATCAATCTCCCTCCCTTGAACCCTGGAAAGTGCCTCCAACCAAAGTTAAGAAAAGAAAGGCTGATTTAGATGGGACAAAGGAAGCACATGAATGTGAGAGGATTAGGGTTTCCCTGTATTTACACATTCCCTGTATATACATCATTTATTTACTTATGCCACTCACTTGTAATGATTCCTGAGTTATTTTCCTGTCCTTACAATGGTTTTTCCCTTTCACACTGCAAACCAAAATGCTACTGAAAAGCAATTTGATGTTGTTTGACCTTTAAATAAAAGTATTTGAAAGGAATATTATCTCAAGTGCATTTGTTCACTGTATGTAATTAATATGCATTTTTTAAATTGGCATCCATTAATTAAACAAATACAGTAATAAATAAAAAATTACAGTGGGTAACCGTACGATAGGATTACAGTATTGTTTAAATATACAATGAAAAACTGTAAGATTGTTTACAATATTTTTGGGGTTACAATATTATGTTGTATTTCATTATACAGTAAATAACAATTACTGTAATGTAATGTACAGTACTTATGCTGTAACATAAATTACAGTAAGTGGCTGGTCAATTGCTGCCAGTGAGTTACTGTAAATTCTGCAATATATTTTTTACAGTGCAGCTCTGGAAAAAATTAAGAGACCACTCCTAATTTTTCTTAAATCAGCATCTCTACATGTATGCCAGCCATTCCATTCCAGTGTCTGTTAAATTCCAACACAGGCACACTTCATTTTACTTAATGAGGTACTGATTAGGTGATTACCTCAACCAAATCTAATTTAACGAGGAAAAGTATAAAAAACACTGCTGTGGTCATCACTATCCTCTTGCAATAGGACCAGCTGGATGGCAAAAACAGTGCAAGTAGTACCTCAAAGGTAATTTGAATAAAAAACAACTATTCAGCATGACAAAAGACTTGAAAAGAAAAGCTTTGAGTGAGGAAAAGAAGGGTTCAATTCTGGCTTTACTGGCAGAGGGATACAGTGAGCGTCAGGTTGCTTCCATCCTGAAAATTTCAAACATGGTGGTTCATAAGAACAAGGTCAAGCAACAGACATTGGGGACAACAAAGCTACAGACTGGCAGAGGGCGAAAATGACTGTCCTCTGACCGAGATGACTCAACTCATTCGAATGTCACTCAACAACCGTAGGATGACATCAGTGGTGTAGTGGTGCCCGGAGAAGTGGATATACTGTAATCAGGGGCGTAGAATTACCCCCAATATTACAGACAGGTCGATGTGACCCCCTGGAAAAGAGTGAAAATCCTGGGGTTTTGCTAATGATTCATAATTGTATCCTAATTAAGTTACTTGGTGTTTGGTAATGAAAGGCCTACTTTACATCAGCAACCCTGACTCAATGACAAACAAGTAATTCATAAGAATACAACTGATGGCACCTTTATTCATAACTGATGGCACCTTTATTCATATCAACTATCAACAAGTAATTAAACATTTGATTGTTAATCATAAATATAATAATAAATTATGTGTCAGGCAGTCATTCATGCAAAGGTATGCAAAATCATGATCCTATTAAACAGCTACTTCAATTAGGGTACAATCATTTAGCAATCAATTATTTATTTATCAATCATTGGACACCTATTTGGAAGTTGAAAACAAATTTCAGCACTTTGTCAACAATTATTAAATGATCAATATGTTTTGATTTTTAATGTAGCCAAAAATGTAATCAGAAAGTAGCAACAGAACTTGTCAAGGAGTATTAACCCAACTCCAACCACTGAATCTATTGAGAGATGCAGAATATAGATATAGAGCACACACACATTATTAGTGTAGTAAGAACATTTACTTAACCCTATAGACCCCAATAGAATTCTAGAATGCTGCTGTAGATTACTGAGAATTCTCAAAATAAATAGTATTTTTTCACACATTTCAAATCAGGCCCGCCGATAGGGGGGGACAAACGGGTCTGTCCCAGGCCCTGGGTGGGGGGGGTGGGGGGGGCGGGGAGCAGGCAGAACTGACATTGGGTTGACATTAAAGGGCCCATCTAAGATTATCGCGTCCCGGGCCCAGGCAAGATTGTCAGCTGGCCTGTTTCAAACAAACAGATATAGCACAAAAACTAAGAACAAATAAAAATTACAAGTTAACTTTGTTTTAAAGAGCACATCATCTTGCTTAATTTGATACCACATCCATGTAACTTCAAAAAATATAAATCATTTTCGCATTTTGTAGACACTTGCAATAAAAAAAATCAACCTCACTTTTCCTACTCCTCTCCCTCTGCTAGCGCAGCACCCGTTTACCACTACACAATTTCTCTAATAGCCTGATAGACTAACCAGATAGTGAACTAACTTCAGCAAGCAGTTGTGGTTGTTTCTATATGACGAATCGGTAGAAACAAGAACGAATATCTAAGTTTGCATAACGAAACACTGCGAATCTTTTTGGGCGAGATTGAGCAAGCAATCATTGGAGGTAGGCACAACTAACGTCATGAAGTAAGCATAAGGCACACACATCTCAAAACACTGAAAGTAGCCTATGTGTAGGCAAATGCAGGTCATTATCATGATCAAGTGACGACGTCGTCAGAAAAGCACATTACTAGGGCCAATCTTGGCTAGCTAGTGAAAGTGACAGCTCATCGCCTCACAAGAGAAACACATTTGCGGCCACACAACTTTTCTGTAGTCTGACATCTGACTGAACCGCACAATTAGTTGTCTAGTTAGCTATTGCAGTTTGCATACATGAATGAAATCGGAAGAAACGCTACAAAACATTCAACTAGTTAGCCGACTACACAGCTAGATACTGCAATGTTTTCAATTACAAGCAACCATTCGAGCTCCACAGCTGTTGCGCTTGCCTATCAGGTTATCACGACAGGGTTACTATAGACTTCTAAAAGATATTACCAACATTTCACAGCATCAAATATAGACAACACCAAACATACATCTGCAGTGTATTTGTCACCACAACATCATTATTGCTTTCAAAGAGCTAAGACGTTTCCAACTTCATATCACCAAACACAGAAACAGCCTCTTCTAACGTAAAAAGTCGCGGCCGCATTGCTGCTATTATTTCGAGTAAATAAATTATATAAAAAAAAACTTTTTCTGTTTTCTTATTAATGACAATGTTCTGACAATGTTCCCCAACTCTGAGAATTGGTTTTTCCAGCAGGACAGTGCTGGAAAAACATGCCACACAGCCAGGTCAATAAAAGGTGTGGATGGAGGACCACCAGATCAAGACCCTGTCATGGCCTGCCAATTCTCCAGACCTGAACCCCATTAAAAACCTCTGGAATTTGATCAAGAGGAAGATGGATGGTCACAAGCCATCAAACAAAGCCGAGCTACTTGAATTTTTTAATTTGTTTTCTTTGCATTATTTGAGGTCTGCATCTTTTTTTGGTTATTTTGACCAATTGTTATTTTCTACAAATAAATACACTAAATTGCAATATTTTTATTTGGAATTTGGGAGTAATGTTGTCAGTAGTTTATAGAATGAAACAAAACTGTTCATTTTACTCAAACACATACCTATGAATAGTAAAACCAGAGAAACTGATAATTTTGCAGTGGTCTCAATTTTTTCCAGAGCTGTATGTACCATTTGTAAAGAAAACATGAGTGAGCAGGCAAAACACAAAACTCATGGTTGTGACCATAAAGCTCTATTTCGGTCTCGCCACTCCAAATTAGTGTGCCAGAAGCTGAGGCGTGTCAAGGTGTTGTTGGGCATATTGTAAGCAGGCTTTTTTGTGGCATTGGCGCAGTAAAGGCTTTCTTCTGGCAGCTCGACCATGCAGCTCATTTTTGTTCTAGTATCGTCGTAATGTGCTCCTTGAAACAACCACACCATCTTTTTCAAGAGCAGCCTGTATTTCTCCTGAGGTTATCTGTGGGCTTTTTTTTGTATCCCGAACAATTCTTCTGGCAGTTTTGGCTGAAATCTTTCTTGGTCTACCTGACCTCGGCTTGGTATCAAGAGATCCCTGAATTTTCCACTTCTTAATAAGTGATTGAACAGTACTGACTGGCATTTGCAAGGCTTTCCATCTTTATAAAGTTCCATTACCTTGTTACGCAGGTCTTTTGACAGTTCTTTTCTGCTCCCCATGGCTCAGTATCTAACCTAATCCATGTGAAAGCTAACAAACTCATTGACTATTTATACACAGACACTAACTGCAATTTAAAAAGCCACAGGTCTGGGAAATTCACCTTTAATTGCCATTTTCACCTGTGTGTCACCTTGTGTGTCTGTAACAAGGCCTAACATTCAAGGGTATGTAAAGTTTTGATCAGGGCCATTTGGGTGATATCTGTTATCATTATGATTTTAAAAGGAGCCAAACAACTATGTGATAATAAATGGCTTCATATTATCACTATCCTTAAATAAAAGCCAGTCATATTTTCAAAATCAATGCCAATATGTCACAATTTCTGCCAGGGTATGCAAACTTATGGGTATGCAAACTTATTTTGCAATAAGTTTATGGGTATGCAAACTTATTTTTCCCACCACTGATGTTCTTACAGTTGTATGCAGACAATTAGTCTTTTCATTTCTGTTCCTCTTGTCTATTTTTAAGTTCAACTGTTTTAATAATTGAATAGAATGAGTGAATAAAGTTGCCTGAAAAAATTGATTGAAATAACTAGTTAACGGTCATTGTTTTCATTATACACCGATCAACCATAACATTATGACCACTGACAGGTGAAGTGAATAACACTGATAATCTCATTATCATGGCACATATCAGTGGGTGGGATGTATTTAGTCAGCAAGTGAACATTCTGTCCTCAAAGTTAATGTGTAAGAAGCAGGAAAAATGGGCAAGCGTAAGGATCTGAGCGACTTTGACAAGGGCCAAATTGTGATGGCTAGACCACTGGGTCAGAACATCTCCAAAACTGCAGCCCTTGTGGGGTGTTCCTGGTCTGCAGTGGTCAGTACCTATCAGAAGTGGTCCAAGGAGGGAAAAGCGGTGAACCGGCGACAAGTTCATGGGCGGCCAACGCTCATTGATGCACGTGGGGAGCCAAGGCTGGCCCGTGTGGTCCGATCCAACAGACGAGCTGCTGTAGCTCAAATTGCTGAAAAAGTTAATGCTGGTACTGATAGAAAGGTGTCAGAACACACAGTGCATTGCAGTTTGTTGGATATGGTGCTGCGAGGCCGCAGACCAGTCAGGGTGCCCATGCTGACTCCTGTCCACTGCCGAAAGCACCTACAATGGGCACGTTAGCATCAGAACTGGACCACGGAGCAATGGAAGAAAGTGGCCTGGAATGATGAATCACGTTTCCTTTTACCTCACGTGGAAGGCCGGGTGCCTGTGCGTCACTTACCTAGAGAACACATGGCACCAGGATGCACTATGGGAAGAAGGCAAGCTGGCGGAGGCAGTGTGATGCTTTGGGCAATGTTCTGCTGGGAAATCTTGGGTCCTGCCATTCATGTGGATGTTACTTTGACACATACCACCTACCTAAGCATTGTTGCAGACCATGTGCACCCTTTCATGGCAACAGTATTCCCTGATGGAATTGGCCTCTTTCATGTGTCCTGCCACAAAGCAAAAATGGTTCAGGAATGGTTTGATGAACACAACAACAAGTTCCATGTGTTGACTTGGCCTCTAAATTCCCCAGATCTCAATCCAATTGAGCATCTGTGGGATGTGCTGGACAAACAAGTCTGATCCATGGAGCCCCACCTTGCAACTTACAGGACTTAAAGGATCTGCTCCCAAGGTCTTGGTGCCAGATACCACAGCACACCTTCAGAGGTCTAGTGGAGTCTATGCCTCGACGGGTCAGGGCTGTTTGGCAGCAAAAGGGGGACCCACACAATATTAGGCAGGTGGTCATAATGTTATGGCTGATCGGTGTAGGTAGGCTACTGTAGAGCCATTAGCTAGCCATCTACCGTGATCAGTTTCTAATTTAATGTGTTACATGTACACCAGAATCACTTCTACCCGTGGCCTGGCCGAACTAGTCATGCCTACTTTTACTTTTCTGTTTATCCGTCCTCCGTGTTCTCTAATCACAACAGTTGAACTCTTGCTGTTAAAATCACCAATGGCCTCAAGGTGATCTCTCTGACATGCCCACTACGTATCTTTAAACATTTGCCTGCATAATTACATTATGGAAATACCTACAATTACAGAGTTGTCTGGATAAAAGCCCTTTTCAACCTCAGACTAGTCTAACAACCAACCCAATCAAAAAGCTTTTGTTTGAACAAAGCAACAGAAAGGCTTGACCTCCTTTATATATTCCTGTCTGGATGAAGAGGCACCCACTAGCAATTATATATATGTTAAGGGAAGCATTCTGACATCTCTATCATCCATATGTATAAAAATCTTAATCACAGTTTAAGAGTAATTTTGTAACACATCCACACTAAAATTATTAAGAGATTAATAGATTGTTATTGTTTCATTCAACAATAACAAAGCTATTGTTGAATGACAACCTGGAGATATGTGAAAAATGCAGATTAAATCAGTCATATTTGATGGTTCTGTTTGTCCCTCTGGTGCAGACAGATTGAAACAGTTCTAATCCAGTAGATTATAGTAGCGACTGATGTTTTCTTTAACACATATACAAACTTCTACAAAATCTTTTATGTAACTTTAATAGCGTTAAATAAAAGATGTTGCTCTCCTTTCATGCGGTGCAAGATATTGGCCTTGACTTCTATTGAAAGAGCTTGCCAAAGACATTTCAAGCAGGACCAAGCCTCACCTTTTGGGAAATGGGCTCTGTTTTGAAAAAATAACAGACCATCATCTTTTGAAAGATAACAATAAAAATGTTTACAGTTCTTTAGCAGGCAAGTTGATTAAGAACCAATTCTTATTTATAGCAACAACCTGGGGAGAATGTTATAGGTGGGAAGAAGAGCAATTAGGGTTAACTTTCTTGCTCAGGGACAGAACAGCATAGCCTTCACCTTGTCAGTAGGAGGATTTGAACCAGGCACCTAGTTCTAGTCAGATGCCCTAACCACTACGCCACTGTCACCCTAATATGGGATCCATTCTGGCAGTGGTCAGCAAGGGGTATTAGTAAGTAAAATCAAGCATGTTCTTAGACCACTTTTTATATTTATACACAGTATAGTAAGACAGTGATCATTTCAGTCACTTGCCAATGGAGGTTTGGTGGGATGCACAATACACAATTCAGATACTGTAATTATTTTGGATAAACATGCAGAGGTAACCTAATATTTAAAACAATTTCTTTGACCATCAGAAAATTGGATTTTGAGGAATTACCACCATGACAACCAACCCTGGCTTTATACTCTTGTGAACAAATAGCTGGATTATCAAATTACATAATGTTCTTAGTGTCACCATGTGTCTCACATAGAATGGGTCAAGGCAAAACATTTTATTAGAATCGATTGTTGTAGGCAATTACGCCAATGTTTTCTAGGACCTCCCGAAGAACGTTCAGAATTTATCAGCCGTTCTAATAGATAATAGCCATTAAGACTATCAAGCAGGCTGTCCACCCGATGCACATTAACTGTTCCATTTACTGTCAATTAAAATTTGAGAAGTTGAGCGGGAAAGCAAGCACAGCACACTCGCGCCTTTTTTCGTACCAGTGAGCCCTTGCGCACTGGGAAGTTCGTTCATTAACACTTGCCAGCGCCGCTACTACCATTGCGCTTACCACGCACAGAGAGGAGACAGGACATCTGTCTTTCTGTTTCAGAACATCTGTCCACACTTTGGTCAGAGGCTCCGTAGGCATCTGAACTAACATACAGAAGAGAAAAAGGCATCAGTCTCCATTAACGCTCACGACGTTTCTTGCCTATTATACCTGAATACGATGGAGTTCCCTACCTTGTCTGCGGCAGATTTTGCCGACCTGTATTCTGTGATTCCTTTAAATGTCACATTTTCCGAGGATTCTACAGGGCTGACCTTAACAGACAATGACACCAAGACTAGAACTTCGAAGGACACCAAAATTGCTATAATCGCGGTATCTATAACGACTCCATTATATGTGTAGTCGGACTGCTTGGAAACGTCTTGGTAATGTATGGAGTGGTGAGGTAAGAACTCGCCTGTAGCTCTTTTGGATACCCTAGTGTGAATAATTAATTTTCGTCATACATAGCACAAAGGTGGTATTTTAAAGCCTTTAACATTTTTAAGACGTTGTCAATCAACTTGTTCTTAGTACAATAATTATGCAGAGCAAATTATTTTTAAAATAACTAATTTTAACCCTTTGTAGTCTATATGGAAATTGTAGCCTATGCAAATGTCACATTAAAAAGTGTAAACATTGTAAAATGTAGACAGTGTGTCTGTAAACTAAAATAAATAGTCTGATTTCTCTAATTAGTGACACATTAAATAAGATATTCTACACATATATATTAGTATATATAATAATATTTGCATATTGCCTAGGGTGCATTTTCTTTTTGAATGAATTGTGTCGTTAGCACTTAGTACATTTCTAGTAGCAGAGAAATGATTGTTTAAATGAATTCCATTTCCATTGGCAATCTGGAGATGATGTATATATTGTTCTTGAAAATATAAGGTATGAATTGTACAGTCTTAAACATGTTTGACACTGTCATTTTGATATCATAGTCCTTGCATCCTTACCTTTGTCTAAATTTCAGTCATTAAATATTTTCTAGCCCTTTTGCACAATTTGTACAGAAAAGGGGGCAGGGATTATACTTCATAATTGTTTGAACTGCTGATTCCACTTTAAAGCCTTCAATTTAGCAAAACCTAATTGGTTCCCAGGTGAATGTTATCAAATTTAATGACAGTATATCATAACACTTTTATTTGATGTTTTCATCCCAGTATAGTGGTTTAAGAGCACACCCTCCCGCCCCAACCAAAAGGGTGGTTAGAATGACTGTCAGGCTAAGAAAAATGTATGAAAGAGACCACCAACTGGAGATACCATTTGAGTAATGGGTGTAGTAAAACTATCAGAATGATTTGATTACTTTAGAAACAATTTTTATTTATCTTTGTAAAGCATAACAATACTAGAATACTAGAATAATAATTGATTCATATAAAAGCAAATACCAAAAAGTCATTACCCCCCGCAAAAAACTGCCATACAACATGCTGGGTAATATTGATGGCATGTAGAAATTGGACCGTTTTGCTAATTGTTCATCGTTATCAATTACACCTCATGGCATATTTATTTTTTCAAACATGCATACAGCATTTTGTAAAAAAATCAAGAAGTCTGAAAATGTTTAGTTGCTGTCATAAGTATTACAAAACAGGACAGGTGCATGATGAGCAACACAGACTACCAATCCACCCCAACCATGTCAATACCACACCACACCACAAGCTTTGTCAGCATTTGGTATCAAGCAGTATAGTTTTGTACTGCTGCCAGGCTGTTGGTGGCAGAAGAAACATGTTCAAACAACTTAGATTATCAACACAGACTGGAGATTGTTTACCCAAGAGTAAAACAGGTTCTACGCTCACTCCGACAGGGACAACAAAGAGCTAGCCATTAAAGCTGAACTCCCCCAGATGTCCCCCTCCTCAACCTATCCACCGCAGATGTGTTGACTGCACTGAGCTGGTTGAATGCATGCAAGGCCACTGGTCCTGATGGCGTCCCCGGGCATGTGCATAGAGTATGTGCTAGGGAGCTGGCAAGGTATTCACTGACATTTTCAACCTGTTACTAGCCCAGGTGGTGGTCCCCATGTGCTTCAAGACTGCAACCATTGTGCCAGTGCCGAAGCAGTCGTCTGTGTCTAGCCTGAATAACATTCAACCTGTCGCACTCACCCCCACGATCATGAAGTGCTTCGAAAGACTAGTGCTGGCCCACCTCAAGTCCTGCCTCCCCCCCAAAACTGGATCCCTACCAGTTTGCCTACCGGTTGAACTGGTCTACAGAGGACGCCATCTCCACGGCTTTACACTCTGCCCTGACCCACATGGACAAAACCAACACCTATGTGAGAATGCTGTTCATAGACTTTAGCTCAGCATTCAACACGGTCATCCCCTCTAGGCTGGTCAACAAACTCCATGACCTAGGGATCAGCCTTTCTCTCTGTAAATGGACTTTGGTCTTCCTAACCAACAGACCCCAGTCTGTCAGGTTAGACAACTTTAACACCTCCTCCACCCTGATACTGAACACTGTTGTTCCACAAGGCTGCATGCTGATCCCCCTCCTGCACTCCCTCTTTACTCATGACTGCGACGACACCACGGTGGTAGGCCTGATCAGTGACAATGACGAGTCAGCCTACAGGGAAGAGGTCAAATGCCTGGCGGCATGTGTCGTGGAAAAATGTTTCTTCTTGCCAAAAAGGATGCAACAACTCATAAAGATGCAATAACTCAGAAGTTTGGGGATTGAAATTAGACTTTTAATGAGCAATCATAAAAGCCGAGTTGACCTGCAGGAACAACTGTCTTGCCAACTCCGGACACACACACATATACAGTGTTATCTTGCATACATTTCTGGCCGCCCCCTTATGCTAATTCTTGGGCGGATCTTTCTCCCCATCCGCCACCAATGTTTCGCATCCTTCCAAGATCTGTTCCTTGTTAAATATTGGTGGTGCAGGCTCTAGAAACTTTCATAAAAATTATAGAGCCATTAGGGCCCTCTACATTCATTATTACTTGATTATCCCAATACATTGATTATCCCAATACAAGACTTATACTTATCCTAATACATTGATAATCCATACATCATTTGATTATACTGTTACCATATTGGTTAATTGTATATGTGCTTGATCATACTAATACATTCATAAAGGGTGAGAGTTCAGATACACTCCTATGTCAAACCTCTATATACCTCTATACATGGTGCGCTGATAACAACCTGGCCCTCAATGCAAAGAAAACAAGGAAATCAGTGAAGTGATTTCTGCCAGACGTGCTATCCGCCATTTTATTTTTTAATGCTGTAATTCTCCTTCTCTGTCATCAGGTGGCGCATAGAAATGGCTTATTTGCTACCAAATGGCGCAACGTTTTGGTAATATTGATTTGTCTGAATGTGTGTGCGTGTATGTGCGTGCGTGTGTGTGTGTGTGTGTGTGTATGGGTGTGTGTGCATGTCAGTTTACGTTAGCCGGCAAATGCAGGCAGTATCACGTGTAGTTGTCCGGCAGATGAAAATATCAACAGCCAAAATGTCCAGTGGGAAATATGCCAAATAAATAAATAAATTGATTAAAAGTATATTAATTAGCCTAATATTGTGTGATCTATATGATATGTTGCCTACAAAACAGCGAGCCTCCGCTCGCTCTTACAGTAAGACATTGCTGAGTGTTTGGTCGTGTGACTAAGCAAAACATGTTTAAACTTTTAATATGCAATGGGACAACATATATTTATACCCATACATTTTAATAGGCATTATCTAATTAGAAAATATGACAAAATTTGTCTTACAATATTAGCCAAAATATTTTACACGTGTTTTTCTTTTGTTGATCAGATTTGATGTGACAAATAAGTGACTGAATCGTGTTGGTCTAATAATAATGTTGCGAAATTCGGCTACATTACAGTGCATTTCAAAACAATTCTAAACTAGGTTTAAACAACCTGAAATTAAGAAGCAAACGAGTTTCAGTAAATTATATGAGCCTATATTTTTCCGCAGAGCATGTCAAATGCTCTTCTGCATGCATGGGCTAGACATCCTATGGAAATGGACATAATTTGCATGGTATTTTTTTTAACATGTCTAACATTGGCCTAACGTTATTTTTGGTATTTTTTTCTAACATTTCTAACATTGGCCCAACGTTTCTAACATTGGCCTAAAATCTCTTATTGAGATTGGAAACATGATTTTGGAATCAAAATATTGTGCAAGAAGATTGATGTTTATATAAATAATTGCGATCAGGCAGTTACGTAATAATTGCGACAGCCCAGGACGAAAGACATCAACTTGTAAAAGATCTCATCTCCCAATATTCCACGGTCTAATGTGAGAAATTTATGTAAGCACAATACAACATATACACAAGAGTTGTTGAATTTTGCTGTTTATTAATAGTGAATTATTATATATTACCTCCTTTAGGGCTTCCCCAAGCTCCGTAATCAAGGCCTGTGAATGGTGAGTGAGGAGGGGAACTGACCATTCAGAGCTGAAATCAACTCTGTTAGCTAAACATATTCCTTTCTGTCTACCACCATCCCAGAGGTTTAGGAAGCCAAACCTCTCCCTCCCTTTTGACTGGGAGGAAGTAAAAGACTTCCCAACCTTGTTGATCAATCAATCTAACATGAGTGTAAGCATATGCAACCTATTTTTCAGAGCCTTGCAAATGTGTTGTTTCAAATGATTACGCATAGAAATGATATACATGATATATAGACTCCTTATGAAAATCAGCACATTAATCACTTGTAATCATGAATTATATATTATATATTATTATATATAAGGGTAATAAAACCATCATCTCCAACCATTAATATGTATCCTCATACCAAGTTGGCTACCGGCCACCTAGGTGCCCTTAACCTTCTTATATTGGAGCACAGTCTTTTTCAACACATAAAAGACAATCCCCCCTTTAACATAATGCAGAATCATATGGTTCTGGGTAATGACAATGTCCATCTGTGAATACTCGTCCGTTGATCTTCTTGTAATACCCCTTGCTACAATATTGACACCAGGTTTGTCTATAGGGGCAGGGATAATGTTCCAGGCCTAGTCAATCTTGAAGCTCCATTTCCTCATAGCCTTGGTTAATCACACTCCCATCCGTCATTGGATCATTATGTATTTCACCGTCCATGACTGGGGCTACCACAGCAACGTTATTTGCTGAAAAGGAATTCTGATGGTAATATTCCTGGCACGCCCACCCAGCCCCTGGTTTGAGTGACCATTCACATTCTGGATTTCCATATGGGCAGTTCAAAGGTCCACCTTTGACAATGCAGGGGTGTCCATGCTTATCCATGTACTGTCCGGGATGACCCTGTAGCGGAATAACTTCGGGGTCATTAGCAGCAGAGTCCATACCTCATAGAGGCATTTGGGATACAACAGTCTTGGTCAAAAATGATCTAAGGAGAGGAATCTCACAGCATGCCACTACAGCCAACACAACTAATACTATTCCTATCACGATCCCTACTTTAGTTAGAATTGCTCGCCATTGTCCTAGTGACATCTCCAGCCAATCCCAAGTGTGAACATCTGTGCCCGCATTATCCTTCACCTCTTTTCTTAGCTGATTTAGTTTGTTCATAGCTTGATTAAAGGAACCATCCGGGGCAGTGTTGTTTGGAATGAAAGAACACTGTTCACCAAACATCACAAAAACTCAGCTTTTTCTGCTGAAATCCAATCCAGCGCCTGCCTTTTCTGCCATGTCATCTTACTCGTAGCCTGCAGTTGCTCACCCAGGGCTGTCAAGGCTGCATCTGTATAATTCATAAATCGCTGCTGATTGTAGTAGATGTAATTGATCCATTCCACATTCTTGGCTGGTGCTATCCATGGAACTATGGATTCGAAGCCTGCGCTAATTTCACTCCTTGCTCTAAACTCATTGGGGATCACTCTTGGCTGACCTATTGCATCGATGATAACCTGTGGTTCTGGTATGTAAGATCTCTTAACCCGTGACCTCACAAGCTCCTCCTCAGGTGGCTGTATATCGTTATTTTGTACTCAGATATGAGGTATTATGGTCACATCTTGGGCCACCCTGACTCTCGTACATGTCCCTGACCAATTGCCCAGTAACACTGAGCGCAGTTGCCTTCCTCCACACATCCAAAATATATCTGCAATAGCCTGGTCTTGTTCCAGATAGATGCTCTGTGTTCCTGCCCTCTGGAACGGAGTGAAGCCATTGCCAGCTTGTACCATTTATATTTCACCTCTGTCCAAAATAATCGTCATTTTACATTTCGGAAAATGTCCAACATCAACAGTTCCTCTTGCCTGAAAACATTCATGTCTACCCAATATCCTCAAACCCGGTGCTGGAAGAGTAACCTCTGCCTTTTCTAAACTAATCCTTACATCTAATGTCTCATACTCTGATGTTACCGAGAAGTTATACTTCTTCATTTCCGCTTGGATCCGTGTGCTTCCCAGCCACACCAAACACGTTACAAAACACGGGTCATGGAAGCCATCGTCATCTACTCCCTCATGCCATAACCAACATTTTTCGTCTAAACATTCCTCCCAACCATTCTCAATAGGCACCACTACCATGCCTCCATGTCTTGCTCTTGAATGCACTAAACAATTAGCTATCTCATGTTGGTTAGCCGTATACTGAGCCCATCTGTACCAGTCATATTTTTCAGCTACCTCCATATGGTCTCTTTCTACTTCTTCTATTGGCTCTACTGTCGCGACCGGATATGGTTCTGTCTCCTCCATGTCTGCGGGGATCAATACCTGTGCCGACACTGGAACCTCATCCCTTTCTGGGGCCACCGACACAAGCGGCTGTACTATGGTGGGTGCTGGAGTTAGTGTTTGCTCTATGTTGGGGACAACATTTTGCACCCCCCTTGTTGTTGTTCCGAGGGTAAATGTTTGCTGGGTCACCGTGATTGGTGCCTCTACACTTCCTGAGCCCACATCATCGCGCCACCATTCTATCCGTTGTTTCCTACTCCCACTCAAAAAGTTGGTGATAATTAGTTCAAGGAATAACCCTTTTGTACCCTTATCACGTTCAACCACTATCCTCCACCTTCCCCTTATCTCCATGACCCTGATTTGGCAGGTACCCCCAGACCAAATTGCCTGACCATACTGAGCATCATCAGTCCAGCTACACATTGTTCTCACTCTGAGTTTTTACCATAATTGACCTTTGCACCTCATACTTAGTTTTTTCCGGGATCACCACTTCCCTAGCCTTGAGTATATCCCTTGTGTTCACTGCTCTTCTCCTTCACTTTTGGCTCCAACCATCACTTCCAACCATCAGTATGTAAGTGTCGAATTCCTCACTATTTACGTCTCTATCCCATAATTGTTCCCATGTTTCTCCTTTAATTTCTACTGTACTTCTTTCTCTTACAGTTGCTGAAGGAGCTGTTTCCTCAAAGAGTTCCCTGGCCTGTGTTTTATTCATCTCGGGGCCTGTCCTAACTTTACACTTCGACTGTTTACACAGCACCTGATATTCCCTATTTTGTACCTGTCTTCTTCCAGGTGGGCTGCATGTGCCTATCTCACTGTAAGCCTCAACATCCCATTGGCGCTGTCCCCCTTCTACACTCCCCAACCAGGAGTTGGTTCCACTGCCCGAGTGGAACCAACTCCTGGTTGTCCTCTAGCTCCAGTACTCGTGTGCTTTCCTGTCGATAGATAACTTCATGTATAGCAGTTAGTTGTCTCACATATTCTCTGAGTTCCAGTTCCAACTGCACCAATGGAGGTCCTTCATAAGGGCCCCTGAGCACTGGCACTGGCATGGGTCGACCCGTATGCATCCCATGCGGTGTTAGATGTATTACTCTGTTAGCTTGCATGCGGTAGCTCATTAGCGCTAGCGGCAAAGCATCAACCCAATTCAACCTTGCACTGGCACAAATCTTGTTGATCTTAGCTTTTAACATTCCATTCACTCTTTCTACCATCCCCTGAGACTGAGGATGATAGACACATCCCAACCTCTGTTTGATTCTGAGTTGCTGAGCCACCTGTCTCAATGTCCTGTCAATGAAAGCTGACCCATTGTCTGAGCTGATTTCTGTTGGGATGTCAAATCTTGGCATCACTCCTCTAGTTAGAAACTTTATCACCGTTCCTGCTCCTTGGTCTTTCGAGGGTATGGCTTCCACCAATCTGCTAAATCTATCAATCACCACAAGCATGTACCGTTTTCTATCATAGTCTATCACCAAATGCCTAAACAGTCCTTCTGGTGTTGGGATGTGGCCCAGCGGTGTTGTTATTCCTTTCCTGACGTTGTTTTGTGCACATATTTCACATTACGCAAGGGCCGCATCTACCGTAGCCTGCATGTAGGGCGACCAGAAACCCTGCTCTTTGATCTTTCTCATAACCTCGCCTCTTGCGCAATGGTAAAAACCATGCGCATTCGCGATGAGAATTCGTAGCAGAGCAGCAGGTGCCACTAAGTGTCCTGTATGAGACCTCCAGAGAGAGGCCTGCATCATCTCTGGTAGCTCCTCGCTTAAGCCACATATTGCGTTCGTAAACACTGGCTGTCTCTTGCATCCTGATAACATAATCTATTCCAGGGGCTGCCTCAACCAGTATGGGTGGTGCAATTATCGCACTGTGACACTTTGATGCTAATTTTACTGCCTTGTCTGCTGCGTTGTTCCCCTAAATGATATAGTCGTTTCCTTTCTTGTGTGCTTGACACTTAATGATGGCTACTTTTAAAGGAAGCAGGAGAGATATCATTAAGTTCTGAATATGATCATGGTGCACGATGGGCGTTCCATCAGTTTTCCTAAAACCTCTTTGTTTTCACACAGCTCCAAATTAATGACAAACACCATGTGCATAGGCTGAATCAGTGTAGATGTTCACTACTTTATCTCACCCTTCTTTACTTGAAAATAATTGATTTTAATTGAGCGGAACACGGCTGTGAACATGCCTGGCTAACTAAGGTCTGAAATTGGCCCTTACTGTCTCTTCTGACCTCAGCAAATCCTGCATGATTTCCCTCATAGTCCTTCCACAAATCCATCCACAAATAACTCTTCTTCAGCCCCCTAAATTTGGGTGGTGAGAAGGTCAGGCCTTAGTCTGGTAAACGTCAAGGACTCAGCCACACAATCATGAGGCTGTCCCTCATAACCAAGTGGAACTCTTTCTGCTGGGTTGACTGTTGTACATCGTTTGATAGTTATATCTGGGTATGTCAATAAAGGCAAATAGTCTAGCAACCTTGAGTTCGTTAAAACAAACTTCCCTTTCTCAATCATCTCTGCCACCTTTTGATGGATGTGGATGATTACTGGGTACCCCATGGTGATAGTCCAGTATGCATATGATAGCCTTATCATATGCATACTGGACTGCTGCCAATCCCTGATAGCAGGGTGGGTACCCCTGTGCCACTGAATCCAATTTAGTGCTATAATACGCAATGGGTTATTTGTTCCTGCCAATACAGGTGTCCTGCATCAAAACTGCTGTCGCATATCCCTTGTCTCTGTTAGCAACATACAGTAAGAATGGCTTTGTATAAACTGGTGTTCCCAAAGCAGATGCAGACTGCATGTCCTGTTTTATTGTCTCAAAAGCTGCCAAAGCATTGCTGTTCCAATTTAACTTGGCGCTTAACTGCCAAACTGAACGTTTTTCATCAGCTCTCGTAGAGGTGCCACTTTAACTGCATAGTCCTCTATCCAGTCTGAGCTGAATCCTATCATCCCCAGAAAGGTCATCATCTGCCCTACCGTCTGGGGCAGCGGGGCCTTGCTCACCCCTTCTAGTTGAGCCGGGCTTATGGTTTTTGACTGATGGGCCACAGTCCTACCCAGATATTCAACTTCTGTTTGGCAATACTGCAACTTTTTCTTGGACACCTTGTGTCCTCCCTCAGTCAATTTCTGCAATACTTTTATGGAGTCTGCATGGCATTGCTCCAACGTAGGAGAACATATCAACAAATCATCTACATACTGGATTAATGTTCCTTCTAAGACAAGCTCCTCCAAATGTGCCTCCAACACCTGGTTGAAAATGTGTGGGGAATGTTTGAAACCCTGGGGTAAGCGTGTGTATCTATATTGTTTCCACCATAAGTGAAAGCAAACAGGTGTCTACACTCCTCTGCTAAGGGAACACTAAAAAAGGCACCACATAAATCTATCAATGTAAAGTACTTGGGGTCGATTGGGATGACAATCTTGCACAATCTCATTTATTGGTCGTAAATCATGGACCTGCCTCCACTTTTTGCCAGACCGCTTAAGCAGAGCTGGCCAAGAAGAGCGAATGTCTCTTACTGAGTGAGTGAGTGACTGACTGACTGACTACCCCTTGTTAAATAGCGTAGTGGTTAGAGAAGCGGACTTGTGAACTATAGGTCCCGAGTTAATATCTTCTCACAGGTGAAGTGAAGTACGCATTATGAATTATTCCGTATAGACGAAAACTTCGCTGGCTAAAACCCTAAGAATCTACATTATAGTAAGCCTGAAATAAAACAGTTCACGGTTATATTGCGACTGTTTCTGGTGGATTTTCGAAGTACGCATCCGTGCATGCGTTTTCGGTCAGGATAGACAAACACATTTGCTGGCTTAACAGACAGTAGTTACGTTATAGTAAGCCTTAACTGAAACTGTATACGGTTATATTGCGACTGTTTCTGGCATGGAAAAGTTCATCTTCAGTCTCGCTAGCAATTGCTCAATTCTTATGATTATTCCTAGGCAGTTAGTAGATACTAGTATGCCTATTACTGGCTAATAAACTGTTAAAACGGCCAGTGGCAAAAGCAATACAGTTCATAGACACTATGGTGGAGGTAAACTTAGTAAGAAACGTTAGTCTGTTTAACACAATCCTCAGTGGAGTCTAGCGACTGCTGAAACGTGTAATGCCGTGGCGTTAGTGGTTAAAGACGGTGCCTCTCATGTGGAAGATCTAAGTTCGAATCTATTGAGAGCAACATTTATTAATTATTTCTGGTAGATTCCACGATTCTCTCGTCTTTTCACTTGATGAAAAAGTTAGTTATCATCGCCTTTATTGATAGTTATTGTATAAATGTAATTTACGAATGAAAGAAAAAAGTATGTTGTTTTGCCATGAAAGAAAAAAATAAGTTCTTATGCCATGAAATGAAATAGATTTGTCAGACTCGCTAGCAATTGCTCAATTCTTATGACTATTCCAGTAAGTTAGCAGATACCGGTAAAGCTTATTACTGGCTAATACTCTGTTAAAACGGCCAGTGGCAAATGCCATACATAGATGCTATTTGTGGTGGAGGTAAACTTTGTAAGAAACGTTAGTCAGTTTAACTGTATGAATGTCATTCACGAATGGCCAATTAACTATTAAAACGGCCAGTGGCAAAAGAGGATTTGTTCAGGAAAGAGACAAGAGGCTATACTGACACCTGGCAAACGTACAGCTCTGTGGTTTAGTGGTTAACGACACAGCCTTTCACATGGGCGACCTGGGTTTGAATCTTGAGATGGCAACACTTTTTATTGCTGGCCGGCTGAACAAGGCTTGCCTGGTTTCTTGTTATTATCTGCTTTCAGGACCGGAACAGTGGGTTATTAGAGTCACTAACTGTTTCTTCCAACACATTGGCTTCTGCCAGGCCTTCGATTGTTGGTTTAATGCCTGCTTCTGCTTCTGGTTTCATATAATACTGTTTTTTCCACACAGGCTTAGTTCCTTGCTTCACCTGGATATACACTGGATTTGCTGATTTAACCAATCCAACATCTGTGTCATGCTGTGACCATACCTGTTCTGAAATCACCTGTTCCATCTCTTTCCTCAACATTTCTTGTCTATCAATAGTTTCTCCTATTTGTACTTGCTGGCCTGTAGTGATCTCCACTTCCTGTGGTTCTCCAATCATTTCTGCAAAGCAAAGAACTTTGATTAAATCTTTTTCAGGAGAGCAAAGAATGAGAGGGTTGTCTGTTTTTTCCCACTGTACTTGCTTTGCTCGTTTCATCATTGGACCCAGATCTTTAGCTTTTAAGCCTTTATTTACCAGTAGAGTGATGTGCGTGTCTGACCCAGGCACATCAAACCATTTGGCTATCAACTCTGATCCTTGTGCATCACATACTTCCATCGCTGTCCCTTGTTTACCTATCACAAAATACTGTGATGTAATAGGCGCTGGCTTCCCATTTACATCCACCAACCATAACTGTTCCAAAAATATATCTTGGTATGGATCATATCTTAATGTACAATGGTAATCCATTGAGGGCCTTCTAGCTTCCGGCATCTGTGCCTCGATGTATTTCCCCATTTGTAAGTAACTTTCCTGACTCCTGACTATGTCTCCAATCCAGTTGACATTTGCTAAAGATGCCTGTTGCATCATCATCTGCCATTTGATCCCTGGTTCCTCTATTATTATCCCATCCGGTGAGCATTGAATCTGTAGTCCTAATTGACACAATGCGTCTCTTCCCAATAAGTTAATTGGGGTGTGTTCTGAAACTAATATGGGGAGTTTAGCTGAGCGTCCGCTCATGGCTAGATGTATTGGAGCAGTCATGTATTGGTTGAGGCTGTGGCTGCTGCCATGCTCTATACCAATTATTTGGGCCTTGGTTCTGCCTGGTTCTATCAGGCCATGGTGTTTGTGGGACAACTTCCCCTGGCGTGCCCTGCCTGGTTACATCCCCAGCACACACCCATTGGGCCCCTTGGCCCTCTATACTGATTTCTTTGCCCATTTCCTCGTCCCCTACCTTGCCCAGGGGGCTGGGTGAACATATTCACTACTGGTGAGGTGAATGACCGAGGGGCCTGTGGCTGTTGTGGTGGTTGTTGACCTCCCTGGAGGACGGGTGCCATGGTGGTTTCCTCGGTGCCCATTACAGTGGTTACCGGGGCTTGAGTCTTTTTCTTTTTTGTCAGTTCATCCAGTTGCAGTTGGGTGAGCTTTCTCCGGATTTCTTTCACCTGCTCAGCCATCTTCTTTTAATTTTTTCTGTATCTTTCCACAGCGTGGATAAAATAGTCTCTGAATTCCTTGTGTAGCTTAGATTTCATCAGCGCCACTTCCAACTTATTCTTTACTGGTGTGGGCAGCACTTCCACCAGTGCCTTCCTAAACATGAAGGACATTAGATCATCAGTCTCTGAGTCTTTCTCAGTCTCCAGCCTCCACCTCTCCAGCTGCTTCTGCAAATATACAGCTGGATTTTCTGTCTCCCTCAGTGGGGTTCCTTTCAACACATCAGAGTCTATTACAGCCGGGTACTCCTCCCTTAAGGCCCTCCACAGCTCTTGTCGATATGGATCAAAGGACTGTCCATCCCCCATGACCGTCCCTATCATTTGTGCCAGGTCGCCATCTCTCAGTACCGCCTCCATTTTGGTCGTCCCCATCACTCTGGCCAGCAAGGCCTTCAGGTCCCCCACCGCCAGCAGTTTTCCCATGGTCTGCTCTTCCAGCATCCTTATCCATTTCCCAGCACCATTATGAAGGTTGGGTAATTTAGCAACCAACCCTTCCAGGTCCTGCGTAGCCCAGGGTACATACTGTGGGTTATCTCCTTTTATCAAAATTGGATGCATCTGTGCAGGCAGTTTATCTACTGGGGCCTGTACTTGTTTTTGACATGGCAGTTCATATCCTTTTGAGGCTGCCTCTGTTCCTTCTTCTGCCCCTTCTACTTGTCCTATCTTTGATCCGGTTTCTATTTCCTGATCTACCCTTGACAGTTGTCTTGCCGCCCATTCTGTCATTTTTTCATTTTTTGTCTTTCTTCATCTCTCTGTTCACACGCCTCTTCTAGTTCATTACTAAGCTGTCTTATCATTTTCTCATAGTGTTGACTCTGTTCATCCCTTTGTTGCTGCAGTCTCACAGCCTTTTCTCTCAACTCCTTTTCCTTAGTTTGACAAAACCAATCTGCCTCTACCACCTCCCTTCCTGCTTGCCTCTGCTCCCCTTTTCCTTGCCCTCTTGGTTTTAACATCTCGATACAACCTTTATAATAGTCCACATTTAGTGCAGGTTTTCCCTTCTCCTCTCTGTTTTTGGTTGGAGTGGAGGTCTTCACTGGCCTCTTTCCCTCATCTATCTCAACTTCTCCTTCAACTCTCACCGTCCCTGTCACCACTGGGCACTGTATCCCTTTGTATGGTGGAGGGTTATCAGCCCATTTTACCTTCTCCTCTGTCTTCTCCTTGTCTTTCTTTAGCATACTCCTTGCTTTGGCTACACTAGCCAGCTGACCTTTTCCTTCTTCTAGGAATAATTTAATCACCTCCCTCTCCTTGTCTCGCTTCCGCTTCCTCTTTTCTGTGTCGTCATTACTCTTATAATTCCTTATGATACTGTCCATCTCTTCACATAATGAAACGTCAAATGTCCCTTCTTTCGGCCATTTCTTTGCCATATTCCTGGTCCTTTTCTCTAAAGCCTCAGAAATGGCCTTAATCTCTTCTCTACACAAGGGAAACCTCTTCATTAAAATCTCAGCTGGTGTCCCCGCCATTTTTGCTTTCTACCTCTACAGTGGATATAAAAAGTTTACACACCCCTGTTAAAATGCCAGGTTTTTGTGATGTAAAAGAATGAGACAAAGATAAATCATGTCAGAACTTTTTCCACTTTTAATGTGACCTATAATGTGAACAATTCAATTGAAAAACAAACTGAAATCTTCGAGGGGGAAAAATGAAAAATAAAAACCTTATCAACCTTAACAATAACCTGGTTGCATAAGTGTGCACACCCTCTTATAACTGGGGATATGGCTGTGTTCAGAATTAACCAATCACATTCAAACTCATGTTAAATAGAAGTCATTACACACCTGCCATCATTTAAAGTGACTGATTAATCACAAATAAAGTTCAGCTGTTCTAGTAGGATTTTCCTGACATTTTCTTAGTTGCATCTGAGAGCAAAAGCCATGGTCTGCAGAGAGCTTCCAAAGCATCAGAGGGATCTCATTGTTGAAAGATATCAGTCAGGAGAAGGGTACAAAAGAATTTCCAAAGCATTAGATATACCATGGAACACAGTGAAGACAGTCATCATCAAGTGGAGAAAATATGGCACGACAGAGACATTACCAAGAACTGGACGTCCCTCCAAAATTGATGAAAAGACGAGCAGAAAACTGGTCAGGGAGGCTTCCAAGAGGCCTACAGCAACACTAAAGGAACTGCAGGAATTTCTGGCAAGTACTGGCTGTGTGCTACATGTGACAACAATCTCCCGTATTCTTCATATGAATGGGCTATGGGGTAGGGTGGCAAGGCGGCCTTTTCTTACAAAGAAAAACATCCAAACCCGGCTGAGGTTTGCAAAAACAAACATCAAGTCCCCCAAAAGCACGTGGGAAAATGTGTTATGGTTGAACTTTTTGGCCATAATTCCAAAAGGTATGTTTGGTGCAAAAACAACACTGCACATCACCCAAAGAACACCATACCCACAGTGAAGCATGGTGGTGGCAGCATCATGCTTTGTGGCTGTTTTTCTTCAGCTGTAACAGGGGCCTTAGTCAGGGTGGAGGGAATTATGAACAGTTCCAAATACCAGGCAATTTTGGCACAAAACCTTCAGGCGTCCGTTTGAAAGCTGAAGATGAAGAGGAAGTTCACCTTTCAGCACGACAATGACCCAAAGCACACATCTAAATCCACAAAAGAATGGCTTCCCCAGTAGAAGATTAACGTTTTGGAATGGCCCAGCCAGAGCCCAGACCTGAATCCAATTGAACATCTGTGGGGTGATCTGAAGAGGGCTGTGCACAGGAGATGTCCTCGCAATCTGACAGATTTGGAGCGCTTTTGCAAAGAAGAGTGGGCAAATATTGCCACGTCGAGATGTGCCATGCTAATAGACTCCTACCCAAAAAGACTGAGTGCTGTAATAAAATCAAAAGGTGCTTCAACAAAGTATTAGTTTAAGGGTGTGCACACTTATGCAACCAGGTTATTGTGAGTTTTTTAATAATAATAACAATAATACATTATATTTATATAGCGCTTTTCAGGGACCCAAAGACGCTGTACAAAAGTGACATGGAACAGAAAACAAACAGAAACAAAAGAAATACTATGAGAAAACAACAAAGATTGAGAGTGTGGGATTTGACAAGGCTATGGGTAGGCGATTTTGAACAGATGAGTCTTGAGGCGTTGCTGGAAGATGGGGATAGTCTCAGAGTCACGGATGGTTTTGGGGAGAGCGTTCCAGAGACGAGGAGTAACCCTTGAGAATGCCCTGTCACCAAAGCCTTTGAGCTTGGACTTGGGGATTATGAGGTGTCCTGCAGTACTGGAACGGAGTGTGTGTGTTGGTTGATATGGTCGGTTGGTTGAGAAGGTCAGAGAGGTAGGCAGGGGCGATATTGTTTAGGGCTTTATATGTCAATAGGAGGATCTTGTAGTTGATGCGTTGGGAGATAGGAAGCCATTGTAACTCACAGAGGATAGGGGTGATATATTGCCGGGACTTGGTGTGAGTGAGTAGTCTGGCTGCAGAGTTTTGAACCATTTGGAGCTTATGGAGGGATGTAGATTTGATGCCGGTGAGTAGGGAGATGCAGTAGTCAAGACGTGAGGTTATGAATGCATGTATTAGGGTTTCAGCAGCTGGACAGGAGAGGGAAGGTCTGAGTTTGGCAATGTTGCGAAGATGGAAGAATGAAGTCTGTTTGACATGCTGATCAAAGGAGAGTTCCGAGTCCAGAATGATGCCAAGGTTACGTGCGTGGGGGAATGGAGAAACAATGGTGTCATCGATGCTAAGATTGAAGGTGCCAGTTTTGGTGAGGGTGGATCTGGTTCCAATGAGTAGAAGTTCTGTTTTGTCACTGTTTAGTTTGAGGAAGTTGTCCTTCATCCATGCTTTTATTGCAGTCAGACAGGATTCAGTATGGGTCAGAGGTGGGTTGGTGAGAGACTTGGTGGCCAGATATATTTGTGTATCATCAGCATAGCAGTGGAAATTTAGGTTGAAGTGGTGGAGGATTTGACCAAGGGGAAGGATGTAGATGATGAAGAGTAGGGGACCAAGTACTGAGCCCTGGGGGACATCTTGAGTGACTGTAGCTGAGTCGGAGTTTAGGCCTTTGAGTGAGATGAAATGGGTTTGGTTAGTGAGATAGGAATTGAGCAAGGCAAGTGCAGTTTCCTCAACACCCAGCCCATCCGAGCCTGGTGAGCAGAATCTGGTGGTTAACGGTGTCAGAGGCAGCACTCAGGTTGGATGTTGAGGGAAGTGGCATCAGCAGAGAGGAGAAGGTCATTGACGACTTTGAGGAGTGCAGTTTCTGTACTATGGATTGGCCGGAAACCAGACTGAAGAGGCTCATATAGATTATTTTTAAGAGGTAGGCTTGGAGCTGTGAGGCAACAATTCTTTCAAGAGTTTTTGCCAGCAAGGGGAGGTTGGAGATCGGGCGGAAATTGTTAAGGATGGTGTTGTCTAGTCCAGGTTTCTTTAGGATGGGGGTGACAGCAGCAGCTTTTTTAGCAGGAGGGGACAATACCGTTGGTGAGGGAGAGGTTGACTATGCTTGTGATGTGTGGACAGAGAGCAGGTGTATGGAGGCTCTAAGCAGGACTGTGGGAAGAGGATCGAGAGAGCAGGTAGTATTTTTGGATGTCATGAGTTTTGTGATGTAAGGGGAATCAACCGGACTGAATGAGGAGAGGTGAGAGTCCTGGGGAGCAGGTGGACAAATATGGAGGTTATTTTTTATTTTTCCAACGTTTTTTCCAACTCAAAGATTTCAGTTTGTTTTTCAACTGAATTGTTCACGTTATAGGTCACATTAAAGGTTAAAAGTTCTGACATTATTTATCTTTATCTCATTCTTTTACATCACAAGAACCTGGCATTTTAACAGGGATGTGTAGACTTTTTATATCCACTGTAGGTGATAGGCCTATCTAGTTTGTATGATTATAGTAATGATGCTTCTCCTGTGACAAATAGCTAACATGAACCCTACACGGTCAAAATTCAGACAGCTTTGTTTGCAAAATCTGGTATGTACCCATCAATAACCAGGATCAATCAGCAAAACAGTGAACAATTTTCACTGTTCTAGATTTCCGGATATGAAATTTGATGTTATTTTTTAAATAAAATCTAATATACTTTTAATTGAAAAAATATATTATGGTATATAGTATCATTAATATAATTCCTATTTTTATATAATTATATACTTTTTATATAATTTAGGAAACACGGAGCATGGCCTACTTGGTAAGGAAAACTGGGTGATTTCAAAACATTTGGTTCCAGTAGGTACAGTGCAAAGACCATGCTCCCGATCTAAGTGAAGTTAAGGCAGAAGTTAATTTAGATTATAAAATGGTTCTTGGTAGAACCCTTTATATTGTGTTCTATAGAACCATATACAGGTATTTTTTTGAAGAAGCCTATATTGAACCCTCTGCAAAGTTATTTAAACAAGATTCCATTTAGAGGACAAATCGAGGAACCCTATATGGTTTTACTAACTTTCTTTTTAGTTGGAATGCACTAGGCCTAGCACAATGTTTCCCAATCTGCCTCGTTTTTGTTTCTGATTATCAGTGTTTTACGTTAGTCAAGTGTGTAAGTAGGGTACAATTTTAATCAGGTTTGTGAATGCTAGGGCAAAAATAAAAACGTGCACCCCTTTACAGAACCAGAAAACTCTGACTAGCATTTCTGGGAAGAAAAGCAGTTGGGTTATTTTCAAAGCTGTTTTATTGTCCAGTCCTAAACAAAGTAGACCTTTTCCAGGTATTTTAACTCAAATTCATTTCAACCTGCAATCGAAAGACGGGTATATCGACCAATCACAAGCTCTGAATTTATATAGACCTGTAGCCTATATCAATTTGTATTTACCATTGCAATTGCTCGTCCGGTCAATTCTTTTTTTCAGTTCGCCCGTTTTGCTCCTGGCTGGCAGTACGTAATTGAAGGTAAGCAAATAAGCTTATGGTATTTTTCCCCAAGATGATTATCCAGCTTATCTGTAGCTAGCAGTATTGCCCTTTAAACGTATCGTTGAAGTTGTAACGATGGTTGGCGCTAGGGTTGCCACCCGTCCTGTATAATACGGGATCGTCACGTATAAAATAAAATGCAATGTCCCTTACAGAATCAATACGGGACGCTATTTGTCCCGTATTTTCGTGCACACCCGACTGTACGTTTTCACGAGCTTGGATTGACATGCGAAATAATAAAACCAAAAGAGTTTCACGAGACAGCGGAGAAGTATTAAATCAGAATGACAGGTGAGTTGTCTGTCACTCAACGTCATCGTAGCCCTGGTTACAGAGACTCAGACTAACGTTAGCAGCGCGGTTCTCCCAGATACGCAAATTGACAGTTGACTGTAAGCAGAAGACCAGCCCCCTCCGCACCCGCGAGCTTTGTGTGTATGTGTAAGAGATATTTCACTAATATCCCACTTGGTGGAAAGTCAAGTCACTTTTATTTCTATAGCACATTTAAAAACAACAGGAGTTAACCCAAAGTGCTTTACAGTCGAGGCAGATGTAAAACAGGTATACGTGCAGGCGCTAGAACAAACTTGTTGGACGGGCTTTTGATTTCCATGGGCGGGCACATTTATTCTACATTTATCAACATAGAATAGTAACTAAATGGAACATGCATGAGCTTGCTGAGGCTATATACTATAAGGTGGCCAGATGTCTGAAATGAAAACCGGGGTCATTTCCTGTTTGGAGGTCAATATATCATTAAAGTATCTGATGTTATTATCTATGAAATAAAAATGGGGGACAATTCCGGTTTCTTGTATTTAGTCTAACAGGCACATTGTGATAGACAGAGAAAACAACTATATTACAGAAACACCACAGACAAGACAGGACTGTCAAATCTGAACAGCCATTCAGTGGTCCTGTTTGTCTGGGCAGAATAACAGCAGAAGAGAACATGAGCAAAATTTTAAAACAGAGACTAGACATTGTCTTCCACAACAATCGTTCTCCTCTTTTGTTCACTCATCTTTCTTCTTTTTTCCTTTCCTTCTTTTTACCTTTCCACCTCATCTTTTACACCCTCCTCACTTCACTCTTTTTACTCCCTTAATTATTCCTTCTCACTCTCTTCTCCTTCCTCTCCAATCTTTAATAATAAATAGTACACTATTAGATAAAGTACTTTGGTTAACAGATTCCCATTGTTTGCCTCATTTTTGTATTTTATCTCAAAAACATTGTTTGTAATAGTAAGTTGGCAAGCTCTGTAATCATATCTTTACCTTTCCTCCTCAATCTCCTTCAATCTTCTTGCTATCTAGTCTTCCTCCTTTCCTTCCTCTCCACTTTCTAACAGAAAATATAATGCTAATATTATCCATGGAGATTTCTAAATATATTTTCACAATACTTATTATGTCAAATCATTCAAATTCTAATCTACAAATAAATATTTTCATAATTAATTGTGCATTCGTTTAATATGATCATATTTTCAAAATAGCCCGTCCACTGCATGTGTTATATGTGAACGTTTTTTAACCTAGACAGTAGCTAGCTAACCTCTACATAGCTAACGTTAGCTAGAATAACCTTTGTTAAACATTTTAGAGCAGATCATCTATCTATTTAATAATAATAAATTGTGACATTTTAACATCACTAGCTAGTATTTAAAACGATTGAAACCTGTCTCGAAAAGACGTTTGTGGTGATGTTGTGGATTCACTTGACACATGCTAACTTCTGGCTGAGTTTCCCAATGCAGTTTTCTCTAAAACTAGCGTGAGCAAGTAATTAGCAGAAAAGTGAATGAATTTACTATAGCGAGCAGCCCCCTCTGTTGGCCAAAAACAAGCTCAGCGCGATTGAGACGTCAACCGCAGTAGGCTATGCTGCCCGGTCTTTTTTGCCTCGTAAAATATTATTTCACTTTGCGGTCTCTTTAACGCACAGTTAAAACGGGGACATTTCCAGGGACAACTCCAGCCGGGGACATGCCACCAAAAACAGGGACTGTCCCCGGAAAACGGGGACATCTGGTCACCCTAATATACTAGCAAAATACACAGCTGTCGATCAAATTCGAAAGCTTTAGTAACTACAGTAGTTACACAATTTTTGTAGTTTATCACATTACTTAAAGCACATCTTCGATTACATTTTCAGATGATGGCAAGAGAGCTAACCTACATTCCCAACAATAATTAGTGAAGTAGGCCTACAGTATTGGGAAGCATCTTACCCAAACTATTTCTGGTGGGCAAAGCATTCTCGCTGGGGGGCAGTGCCACCGGGTCTGTATACATAATTAAAGGAATAATACATAAAAGGCAACAATACATAATATAATACAATAGTAGATATAATACATAGAGGGCAAGACTAAAATGGAAAACACTTAAGACAACTAAAATTATAAAATCCAGATCAAAGAAATACAATAAGAAGTAAAGAGAAATTGAATAAAACAAACAACAGATTAAAACACAGTAAGAGGATGTTAAAAATAAGTAAAGAGTGGACTTGACAAAGACCAAGGGACAACCTCAGACTGAACTAAAAGCAAGATAAAAAAAGGTGGGTGATTAAATTTGATTAAACATTTTCAATGGTGGAACAGGACTTAATGTGGGATGGGAGACTATTCCAGAGCATGGGAGCAGCAACAGAAAAAGCTAGGCTACCCCATCCTTCCTGGAGGATGGATTCTTGCTTCTTCCAAATATACCAAATAGTTTATTTTGAAAGACCAAACATATTGCCCATGTCTAAGATCTGATGTTTTAATCCTTAATATAATTGATTTAACTGTTCTTTACTCTTATTTACTCTATTTCTATTACATTCATGTTCACAGTAGCAGAGGACTTTGAAAATGAGGCATAAAAAGCACAAATTGGTGCATACAAATTCACCAGAATGCAGGAAATGAAGCATCTGACACTCAAAATCTCATGGCGGAGGACTCCCAGACTCCCCAATTCATTTGTGTCCCCTGGGCTTGGGGCCACTGACACAGTGTCCCTTATTTTTCCACATTAAAGGTGGCAATCCTAGTTGGCGCAAAGTCTGACAGCACAATGGAAGGAGCGCGCCTTCGAAGTGTGTTCGTTTTTTTCATAGGTGCTCTACAGGTACATAGGTAGCTACCTTTGGTTTCCAATAAACACAAAAAAAATGCAATTGCATGTAAGTTTCAAACTTATTTGATATTTAAAGCTATAGGCTGTATGTTAGCAGCAAACAGTAGCCTGTTTATTACCATGTGTAGCTAATTATGTTAACTAGGATGTATGCATTGCAGCAAACATTTATTTTGTTAGCTCGTGCCAGGAAATTGCATGGAGTTAATACATAGACCATGCAAATGTAAGGATGTCTGCAAACAAACTGTATTTACTTTTAACTAATAACTTTTCTTTGGCAGTTTCAGAATGGATCTAAGAAGAAAAAACAGTGTGAGGAAATACGTGCACCAGAGGCCACAGAAGTTTACCGGTTGAGGAATCAGCTGGGAGATTGTGTAATTTACGTGAATTATTTGATTTATTATAAATAATATTGCAATGTTTAGCACCCCAGCCTCCCTATAGCATCTCCGGTTAACGGTAAGAAGTTTAGCAAGAAGTCAGACACTGTAAAGGTTAGATTGTTACTCTCAAAGCTCCTGTTTAGGTTTTTATTGTTTTATAAGTATGTATGTCTGTGTGTATATATACACTACCGTTAAACTATAGTTTGGAGTCACTTATAAATGTCCTTGTTTTCCATGAAAACATACATGAAATAAATTTTATTAGGAAATATAGCAAAATTAATTTGAAATAGTCATAGACAAGGTTAGAAATAATGAATTTTAATTGAAATAATAATTGTCCTTTAAACTTTGCTTTTGTCAAAGAATCCTCCATTTGCAGCTTTTTCAGCCTTGCTGACATTTGGTATTCAAGTTGTCAAATTGTTTAGGTAATCTGAAGAGATTTCACCTGATGCTTCCTGAAGCACCTCCTACCGGTTGGATTGATGGGCACTTCTTAAGTACCATCAGGTCATTCTGCTTCCATAACAGTGCAATAGGGTTGAAATCTGGTGACTGTGCTGGCCACTCCATTATAGATAGAAAACCAGCTGACCGCTTCTTCCCTAAACAGTTCTTACATAGTTTGGCACTGTGCTTTTGGTCAGTGTCCTGTTCTAGGAGGAAATTGTCTCCAATGAAGTGCCATCCACAGGGTATGGCATGGCTTTGGAAAATGGAATGATAGCCTTCTTTCTTCAAGATCCCTTTTACCCTGTACAAATCTCCCACTTTATCACCACGAAAGCACCCCCAGACCATCACATTGCCTCCACCATGCTTGACAGATGGCATCAAGCACTCCAGCATCTTTTCATCTGGTCTGTGTCTCATGAATGTTCATTGTGATCCGAACACCTCAACCGTGGATTTTTTTTTGTCCATAACACTTTTTGTCTAGTGTCTGTGTTCCTTTGCCCATCTTAATCATTTCTTTTTATTGGCCAGTCTGAGATAAAGCTTTTTTTTGCAACTCTGCCTTAGAAGGCCAGCATCCCGGAGTCACCTCTTTACTGTTGATGTTGAGACCTGTGTTTTGCGGGTACTAGGCTATGAACTGAAGCGGCCAGTTGAGGACCTGTGAGGCGTCTGTTTTTCAAACTTGACACTACTGTATTTGTCGTCTTGCTCAGTTGTCCCACTCCTCTTTCTATTCTGGTTAGAGAAAGTTTGCCTTGTTCTGTGAAGGGAGTAGTACAAAGCATTGTACGAGATCATCAGTTTCTTGGCAATTTCCCATATGGAATAGCCTTCATTTCTCAGAACAAGAATAGACTGATGAGTTTCAGAAGAAAGTTCTTTGTTTCTGGACATTTTATTTAGAAAATAAGGATGTGTGTGTGTGTGTGTATACACACTTTAGACAAAAGGAGACCATGACCTTAACTTTAGACAAAAGGAGACCATGCTAGTGATGCAATTGATGTTAGTGTAGATTTTATATACTATAGAAAGTCATTTTATTTTGAATAAATAACTAAACATTGACAGTTTACTTGATCTGAGAAAATGCAGTTTATGAAAATGTCATGATAGCATTATGTCCATCCTGTGTCACTTTACTTGAATTGAGAAAATACAGTTTATAATGTCATGATAGCATTATGATTATCCTGTGTCACTTTACTTGAACTGAGAAAATACAGTTTATAATAATGTCATGATAGCGTTATGATCATCCTGTGTCACTTGAACTGACGAAATAAAGTATATGAAAATGTCATGATAGGATTATGACCATCCTTTGTCACTTTACTTGAACCAATAAAATACAGCTTATGAAAATGTCATTGTAGCATTATGACCATCCTGTATCACTTGAACTGACAAAATACAGTTTATGACAATACAAAAGAAGCATTGTGACCATAATCATTGGAACCAGATGCCCTAGACTAGAATAGATGCCCTATGTTGGTTATTAGTCACAAAGAGGATGTCATGCCCTGCTCCTGAAATCTATTGCTGGCATCCTAGTCATGAGAAATGTTGCATTGGGAAAGGTAATATTGATATATATATATATATATATATATATATATATATATATATATATATATATATATTATATAGCATTTATAATGAAATGTAGAATAAAAATACTATTTATTAGAAGCCTGATGTTACAGAATGGTATGTTATGTTTTGACAGACTTACGTAGGTGTCATAACCAGTCATAAAAAACGCAATATATGCCATATTTCAAAATATATGTGTCATTACAGTGTCATGGTATGACAGGATATGACATTATGTTGGCTGACATGACACATTATGACAGAGTTATGACCATGTTATGACACTACACTTCAAGTAAAGTGTTACACATCTAACTGTAATAGGCTATTATATTGTTGTTATTATCTTCAGACTTTAAAGTTTGTTTACTGTTAAACTGACCAAAATATAGATTGTGGCTTTAATCAGATTTTTTAAATTGTATTGTTTGTTGTTCTGTCCACTTCTCATTCTTCAGCATTGATTGCTGTTTAGTATTGGTGTTTGCATGAATATATTGTCACGGTGCGGTGAGCAGCAGCGCCACCGTTCCGTGCACCTGCAGTTCCCAACACTCACAAACGCATCCCGGACTTGTCTCTGTCACATGTCTCCAATCATGCACATCAGTTCCCCATCAAATCGTTTGTAAGTGTTTAAATGTTTCCCCTTTGCTCCCCACATTTTGATTTCATTCAGTTTAGCTTTTCGTTATCCGTTCGTTGTTTGGTTTTCTGCTTTTGGTTTTGTTTCAATTAAAACCCACGAACGTGAGAAATGCCTGCGCCTGGTTCTTCACCCGCACACCGCCTACACCGTGACATATATGTTACATTCAGAATTTAGTTAAATTTTTTTGGAAGAGAGCTGAAGCAGCTGCATTTACATTGTTTTTGATAGGTGAAAACCCTGTTAATCTTCAAGCCTGTGTTGCCGATAATTTCATATTAGTTTGTTCTCTGTTCATGGTGCATAGCTGAGATAGGGCTATATATTTCAAAATCTATCAAAAGCTATACTTGTCATCTCAAAATCATTCAAGTTTCAGCATTTTAACTTCATGTTTCTTTTGGTAGGGTGATTATAAGCTGAATTCAATACAGTTTCAATGCTAGAACTGAAGAAATATTATCCCCCTGGCTGATTTCATCAGCCCCCTCAGTCATTTTATCCTGCAGCCAGGTCACAATCTCAGTCTTTGTTTCCCTTATACACGCACACACACACACACTCCTTGCTACCTCTTTTTCTTGTTTTCAGCCATATACACACTAATCTCCTCTAAGGGGTATCAATAAACATGTTATATGGATTCAAAAGTATCCACCCCCTTTAAAATGTACTACATTTTGTTTCAAAATTAAATCAAATTTATGTAATTAGTAGTTTTTGCCACTGATTAACTAAAATAAAACATTCTTAATGTCAAAGTGAAAAAAAATCAACAAATTTTTCAAAATTAATTACAAATTCAAAACAGAAAAATAATGTTTGTATTCATTCCCTTTACTCAGTATTTGGTAGACAACTTTGGCAGCAACTATAGCCATAATTCTTAAATAAGTCTCTACCAGCTTTGAACATCGGGACACGGCAAATTTGTCCCATTCTTCTTTGCAAAATTGCTCTAGCTCTGTCAAGTTCAATGGGGATCTTTGGTGAAAAGCAATTTTTGACTCTTTCCAAATACTATCAATTGGATTGATGTCTGGATTTTGATGTCTGGATTTTGATTTTCGGCCACTCCAGGACATTGACCTTTTTGTTTTTAAGCCACTCCAGAGTGCACGGTTTGGGGTCATTGCCCTGCTGGAAGATGAAACTTCTGGAAGATGATGAAGTCCCAGGTTTCTTGCAGACTTTAGCAGGGTTCTTCCAGGACTTTTCTGTACTTTGCTGCTTCAATTTTGCCCTCTATCTTCACAAGTTTTCCAGGCCCAGATGCAGAGAAGCATCACCATATCATGATGCTGTACCAACCATGCCTTTCGGTAGCAATGATGTTCTCAGGATGATGTGCGGTGTTAGGCTTGGGTGAAACATAGCCTTTAGCATTAAGGCCAAAAATCTCTGTTCTGGTCTAATTGCACCAAAGAATTGTCTTTCACTTGTTCTCTTGGTGGCCTCTCTAACCATGGTCGGACTGGCCGTTGGGAAAATTGGGAGAGTAACTTGGTCGTGGCAACTTGCAAAAAAAATATACTATAATAATACACTGCTCAAAAAAATTAAGGGAATACTTAAATCACACATCGGGTCTCGATGAAGGAAATATATTAAAGGTAAAAATCTTTACTATACATTGACGTAACAATGGTCAATAGTAACCTAAATCACCAACCAATTGGGGGCTGGATTCAATCTCACACAGAAAATCAAAATAAACAATTGATATCACAGGCTGTTCCAACTTGCTTGAATTTCATCATGGCTACTCATAATGTGACTCAGTAGTGTGTATGGCCCCCATGTGCCTGTATGCACTCTCGACAACATCTGGGCATGCTCCTGATGAGACGGCAGATGGTATCCTGGGGGATTTCCTCTCAGACCTGGATCAGGGCATCAGTGAGCTCCTGGACAGTCTGTGGCGCTACTTGGTGGCGTTGGATGCACCGATACATAACGTTCCAGAGGTTCTCAATACAGGTCTGGGTCGTGAGGGCCAGTCAATGGCATTAATGCCTTCGTCATCCAGGAACTGCCTACACACTCAGGCCACATGAGGCCGGGCATTGTCCTGCACCAGGAGGAACCCATGGCCCACTGCATCAGGGTAAGATCGGACGATGGGTCTGAAGATTTCATCCCGGTACCTAATAGCAGTCAGGGTACCGTTGGCTAACACATAGAGGTCTGTGCAACCCTCCAAGGATATGCCTCCCCAGACCATCATTGACCCACCGCCAAACCGGTTATGCTGGATGATGTTGCAGGCAGCATAATGTTCTCCACGGCGTCTTCAGACTCTTTCATGTCTGTCGCATGTCCTCAGTGTGAACCTGCTCTCATCGGTGAAGAGAACGAGGTGCCAATGGCGGACTTGCCAATTTTGGTGTTCTCTGGCGAATCCCAATTGAGCTGCATGGTGCTGGGCTGTGAGCACAGGTCCCACTAGAAAACACCGGGCCCTCATGCCACCCTCATAATAATAATAATAATAATTTGAACTTGTATAGCGCTTTTCTAGGTACTCAAAGCGCTTCACAGGGTGAGCATACAGGTTAAAATCACTTTAATAGGTACAAATAAAAGGTCAAATAAACAAGAAATAGGTGGTTAAAAACAAGGGAATCATGAGATGGAGGGAAGGCAAGAAAAGGGAAGGGGTTAATTGCTGAACTCAAGTTTGAAGAGGGTTTCGAGGGCCTGTTTGAAGGATGGTAGGGTGTTTGCCTGACGGATGTGTTTGGGGAGGGAATTCCATAGTTGGTGTGCAGCAGCTGAAAAGGCCCTGTTGCCCCAGGTCCGGAGCTTGGTCCTGGTGATTTTAAGAGTGGTTGTGTCCGCAGACCTGAGGCATTGGGTAGGGGTGTGGCGGACAAGGAGGTCGGAGAGGTAGAGTGGGGCCAGGTTATTTATGACTTTGTAGGTGGTGAGAAGTATTTTGAAATTAATCGTATATTTGACCGGGACCCAATGGAGGTTGTGGAGAACAGGGGTGATGTGATCTCAGTGATGGGTGGAGTTGAGCATGCGGGCAGCAGAGTTCTGGATGTATTGAAGTTTATTGAGGATTTTGTTGGGTGAACCGTAGAGGATGCTATTGCAGTAGTCAAGTTTGGAACTTATGAGGGCATGGATGAGTTTTTCGGCAGTGGTAGAGGACAGGGAGGGCCAAATCCGGGCAATGTTCTTGAGGTGGAAGAAGGCCATTTTAGTAACTTGGTTGATGTGAGGTAGGAACGAGAGGGTAGGGTAAAGGATGATTCCAAGGTTGCGGACCTGGAAGGAGGGGGTGACGATGGAACCATCAATGTTGAGTGAGAAGGTCTGGGTGGAGCAGGTGAGGGAGCTTGGGCCGATGATGAGGATTTCCGATTTATTGCTGTCGAGTTTGAGAAAGTTCAGTTGCATCCATGATTTAATGTCTGCAAGGCAGATGGTAAGGGTGGAAAGGGTGGCTGAGGTGATGGTTTTGGAGGAGAGGAAATGTTGAGTGTCATTGGCGTAGCAGTGAAACTGGAGGCCATGGCGGCAGAGGATCTGTCCAAAGGGAAGGATGAAGAGGAGGGGACTGAGCACTGAGCCCTGGGGGACACCATGGGTGACTGGGGCGGTGGAGGATTTGCAGTTGTTTATGGAAATGTATTGATGTCTGTCAGAGACATAAGAGTTGAGCCAGGTAAGAGCAGTGCCGGTTATGGCAGGGGAGTACTGAAGACATGTGAGGAGGATGGAGTGGTTGATGGTGTCAAAGGCGGTGCTGAGATCGAGGAGGATGAGGATGGTGAGGAAGCCAGAGTCAGCAGAGAGAAGTATGTCATTGGTGATTTTCAGTAGGGAGGTTTCTGTGCTGTGCTTGGAGCAGAAGCTGGATTGGAAAAGTTTGTAGAGGTTATTGGAGTCAAGGTGGGATTTGAGTTGAGCAGCGACAACTCCGCTCAAGGATTTTGGACAGAAAAAGGAAGGTTGGAGATGGGCCAGTAGTTGTTAGGGTTGTCAGGGTCAAGTCCAGGTTTTTTTGTATCGGGGTGAAAACAGCGAGCTTGAGGGCAGGGGGGACGAGGTCAGTGGACAAGGAGGAGTTAATTATATTGGTGATGATAAGGGAGAGTGTGGGGAGGCACGCCTTGACTAGAAAAGAGGTCAAGTGTGTATATTTCTGATGGAGTCTGTTTCTGACAGTTTGGTCAGAAACATGCACACCAGTAGCCCGCTGGAGGTCATTTTGTAGGGCTCTGGCAGTGCTCCTCCTGTTCCTCCTCTCACATAGGAGCAGATACCGGTCCTGCCACTGCGTTGATGCCCTTCTACGGCCCTGTCCAGCTCTCCTCGTGTAAGGGCCCCTCTCCTGGTATCTCCTCCATGCTTTTGAGACTGTACTGGGAGACACAGCGAACCTTCTAGCGAAGGCACGTATGGATGTGCCATCCTGGAGGAGCTGGACTACCTGTGCAACCTGAATGAGTTGCAGGTACTGCCTCATGCTACCAGTAGTGACAAGGACACTACCAGAACAATGCAAAACTAGAGAAGAATCAGTCAGGAATGAGGAGAGAGCAATTGTCTGTGGCCACCACCTGCAAAACCATTCCCCTTTTGGGGGTTTTCTTGCTGTTGCCTCTCCAGTGCACCTGTTGTCACTTTCATTTGCATCAAAACAGGTGACATTGATTCACAATTGCATATGCTTCCTAACTGAACTGATTGATATCCCTGAAGTTTAATTGACTTGGTGTTATTCTGTGATGATTAGGTATTCCCTTAATTTTTTTGAGCAGTGTAGTTCTACTGGCCGCATTTGCTTTGAGTGCATCCTCAATACTATGCAACTCTGTTAGTGTAGAGATCCAAAATCCAAAAAAGTGGGGGGCTTCCCCCTGAAAACTTGAACAGTGCACTTGTCCGTCAGTTTTACATACCACGATTGGTCAATTACATCCTTGTCTTCCGGGTTCGGCCAATTCATTGGAGTGCTAATGTGAAAAATGTATTACACCACAAGGATGGATCCAGCAGAAAATGGCTGACTTACTGTGAAAAAATACACTCCCTACTGTATATTGTAGTCTGCCTTGCATTTTCAAAAGCCAAAAATTAGAATGCGTTTGTTAAGGATGACATAAAAACCTGATCACATGTGCATCAGAGGAGAGCCAAAGAACCATTGCTCACACAGATTGTGTGGATGCATAGTTTCTGCAAGCCAGCAAAGCAGACAAAATTCCTAAACTGCAATCAACAGTTGTTAGATGAGTCACATGCTGATCGTCTAAGGTAGGACAGGCTTCTGGTGCCATTTTCATTTTTAAATAATGTTATTATTTGATTGAATTTTGTTAGCAGCCAACGATAGCACTGCATCATAGTTTATTATCATATAGTGGACGGTGTGTGAATATGTTTTTGGGAACTGTACACAGGTCGTGGGTTGGTCTGTGTTTCAAAGTCCCGGGCTGATTTTCAGTCCCAGTCTGACCCTGTCCCTGACAAGTGCACTCCTCACCTGTAGAGTCAATATCTGAATATGGCTTGTTCTAGACAGATTCACAGTTGTGCTATATTCTCTCTATTTCTTAATAATGGACTTCACTGTGCTCCAGAGGATATTCAATGCCTTCAAACCCTACCCTTGATTAGTGCTTATGAAAAAACGGATTTCGTTTGAATGTTCCTTCATCTTCATCATGTAGTTTTTGTTAGGAATTGTACTAACCAACTTACCAATTGTACTAACCAACTTACCTCCTAGAGACAGGTGTGTTGAACCTGAAATTATGTAGAATCTTAATTGCAGACCGATGGACTCCATTCAACTAAATACCTGACTTCTAAAGAAAATTGGTTGCATCACAGCTTATTCAGGTGTCTTAGCAAAAGGCGTGAATGCAATCAAGTATTTTCTGTTATATTTGTTATTAATTTAGAACAATTTGCAGATTTTATTTTGCACTTGTTTACATTATAGAGTTTTTTGTGTTGATCTGTGGCAATGACAAATCCATTTTAATTTCATGTTGTATTAAAATTATATAAAAAGCCCAAAGGGGCAATTACTTTTGAGAGCCACTGTAGTAGCAGCATCATACCGTATATGGTATGATATATGCTGTGATGACTTGTAGCTGTCCCAGTCCAATGTCCTCCTGGTTGTGCTGCAGATCAAGTTACTGTCTGATGACTCCTGCTGCCACTGCCCACACCCCATCTGATTGTCCCTGTCCTTGTCCACCTGGCAATGCAGCTGACCTGGATTCTGTTTAAGGACTCTAGACACAGCCCACATGCTTTTATTGACCTGTTTGTCATCTGATCCTTCAAAAGGTCATGTACTCATAATCTTCACAAGGCACAGCCAGAAGAGGACTAGCCACCCCTCAGAATCTGGTTCCTCTCCAGGTTTCTTCCAGAGTTTTGTCTCTACTAGGAGGAGTTTTTTTTAATTAACTCTTGTTGCTTGGTCTTTGGGCTTTCAGTCTGGGTGTCTGTAAAAGCTGATGTAACATTATAAAATAAATTTGGTTGATTGATTGATTGATATAGTGAAGATGTGTGGGTGTGTTTTGTGTCAATATGTGTGATTTGCAGTTAGGTCCGGAAATAATTGGACACTGACACAAGTTTTGTTATTTTGGCAGTTCACTAAAATACAGCTCTGGAAAAAATTAAGAGACCACTGCACTTTTTTCGTTAAATGATTAATATGGGCTAAAGTGCAATCTCTCAGCTTGAATTTTAGGGTATTCACATCTAAATTGGTGGAAGAGTTTAGGGATTACCGCTCTTTAATATGTAACCCCCTCTTTTTAAAGGGACCAAAAGTAATTGGACAATAGACTCAAAAGCTATGTCATGGACAGGTGTGGGCTATTCCTTTGCGATTTCTTCATCAATTAAGCAGGTAAAAAGTCTGGAGTTGATTTTAGGTGTGGCACTCGCATTTGGAAGCTGTTGCTGTGAACCCACAACATGCGGTCAAAGGAGCTCTCAGTGCAAGTGAAACAGGCCATCCTTAGTCTGCAAAAAAAATAAATTAATCAGAGAGATAGCAAGAAAATTAGCAACAGTTTGGTACTAAATCAACAGTTTGCTACATTCTGAGAAAAAAAGAACACACTGGTGAGCTCTGCATCACAAAAAGGCCAGGACATCCACGGAAGACAACAGTGGTGGATGATCGTAGGATCCTATCCATGGTCAAATAAAAACCCCTTCACAACATCCCGCCAAGTGAAAAACACTCTCCAGGAGGTATGCATATCATTATCCAAGTCTACCATAAAGAGAAGACTTCACGAGAACAAATACAGAGGGTTCACCACAAGGTGCAAACCATTCATAAGCCTTAAGAATAGAATGGCCAGATTAGACTTTGCCAAAAAACATCTAAAAAAGCCAGCCCAGTTCTGGAACAGCATACTTTGGACAGATAAAACTAAGATCAACTTGTACTAGAATGATGGGAAGAAAAAAGTATGGAGAAGGCTTGGAACGGCTCATGATCCGAAGCATACCACAATATCTGTAAAACACCGGAGAGAGTTTGATGGCATGGCCATGCATGGCTTCCAGTGGCACTGGGTCACTAGTGTTTGTTGATGATGTGACAGAAGACAGAAGCAGCCGGATGAATTCTGAAGTGTATTGGGATATATTTTCTGCTCAGATTCAGCTAAATTCAGCAAAGATGATTGGATGGTGCTTTACTTTACAGATGGACAATGATCCAAAACATACTGTGAAAGCAACCCAGGAGTTTTTTTAAGGCAAAGAAGTGGAATATTCTGCAATTGCCGAGTCAATCACCTGATCTCAACCCAATCGAGCATGCATTTCACTTGCTGAAGACAAAACTTAAGGCAGAAAGACCCACAAACAAACAAAAAAACATGATTGTGTAATTAACCATAAGAATTGGTGCACCAAATATGACATCTGGTGTTTAGAGGGTGCTTGAATGTAATCTGTAACATGCATGATCATACACAGAGAGTTTAAGATCAATTCTCATAGTTTTTCAGCTGAATTATTATTTTGGGGCAAAGGCTGAAATTAATCCATACAGAAATTGTGTGCGTTTAATATACATCACTTTGATTGTAGATTGAAATGCAGTCCACTTTCCTCCATTTAGATTATATATACATTGGGTGTGTAATGATTAAGATCTGCCAGGCTGGGAAACAAGACGCATTTATTCTTATCAAGGTCTCTTGAAGGTTTGACTCCATATAATGTCCAATTAGCAAATGCTTTCAGGTACAGCCAGCCAGAACACTATATATATATATATATATATATATATATATATATATATAAAAATATTAAAAAGCTTCATACTGTACAGCTGAGCTTGGTAAGTCTCAAGAAGATCATGCCGTTTTAAGGATCCATATGTAAGCTCCATAAAAATTGCCAGTGCAAGCAGAATATGGTAATCCACGGGAGATTGAAAATGACAGACCAAGGTCTTACGCCAAGTTGGTATTATAGTGTCTTATGGGGGAAGATTTTCAATACATAACATGCACAGTTTAAGCAACTCAAGTGAAGATTCTTTCTGCTGCTCCCTCTCATTTATGATCAACTGCTTGTTCTGCTTGATGAACCAGACTTGAGACCACACAAGTATTTCAGAGCTTTATTTGACCATATCTGGTTCAACTAGTAAATTTGTTGTGCTTTCCTACTTAAAGATTCTGTGGTTCTTAAATTAAGTAGTGGTAGTGACTATTTTTTAATACCAGTTCCTGGTTATTGTTGAAAAACTAGTTTGAGAAAAATATTGATTAGATAGCTTGAAAATTTTAAAGTTGTTTTGGTGTCTACTCTGATGACAGTTTATAAAATAAATCAAATGAATAGTATATAAGTTATGTTATGCCCACAACCATGCATCAAAACTATCCAATTTGTCCTCAAGCAAAACCTCCAGCAATGCTGAAAGACAGAAAAAGTGCTGAAAGACATGAAACATTCAAACCTGAGCTCATTTAGCACCTTATTCCCATTGAGAAAGGGCATTTTATCTATTTCAGAAGCTTCTTTTGGTATATCTATTGATAAATTGTTGTATTTTTTTAACGTTGGTAAATAAAATCAGAAATGCTTTAGGTTTCTGCAGTAGAACTTTGTAAATAAACATAAAAGAATGTTACTCTTTCTTACAACGTTACAAATCTTTTTTTGCTCATCCCCCAAAAATAACTGTACATTCATATGAAGACAAATAATTATACATATCTTCATCTTCATCCGCTTATCCGGTATCGGGTTGCGGGGGCAGCAGCTCCAGCTGGGGAGCCCAAACTTCCCTTTCCCGAGCCACATTTGCCAGCTCTGAGTGGGGGATCCCGAGGCGTTCCCAGGCCAGTGTCGAAATATAATCTCTCCACCTAGTCTTGGGCCTACCCCGAGGTCTCCTCCCAGCTGGACGTGCCTGGAACACCTCCCTATGGAGACGTCCTGGGGGCATCCTTACCAGATGCCCAAACCACCTCAACTGGCTCCTTTCGATGCAAAGGAGCAGCGGCTCTACTCCGAGTTCCTCACGGATGACTGAGCTTCTCACCCTATCTCTAAGGGAGACGCCAGCCACCCTTCTGAAAAAACCCATTTCAGCCGCTTGTACTCGCGATCTAGTTCTTTCGGTCATGACCCAGCCTTCATGACCATGGGTGAGGGTAGGAACGAAAATTGACCGTTATATCGAGAGCTTTGCCTTCCAGCTCAGCTCTCTTTTCGTCACAACGGTGCGGTAAAGTGAATGCAATACTGCCCCCGCTGCTCCGATTCTCCGGCCAATCTCCCGCTCCATTGTCCCCTCACTCGCGAACAAGACCCTGAGATACTTGAACTCCTTCACTTGGGGTAACGCCTCATTTCCTACCCGGAGGAGGCACTCCATCGGTTTCCTGCTGAGAACCATGGCCTCAGATTTAGAGGTGCTAATCCTCATCCCAACCGCTTTGCACTCTGCAAACCGGTCCAGTGAGTGCTGAAGGTCACAGACCGATGATGCCATCAGGACCACATCATCCGCAAAAAGCAGCGATGAGATCCCCAGCCCACCGAACTGCGACCCCTCCCCACCCCGACTACGCCTCGATATCCTGTCCATGAAAGTTACAAACAGGATTGGTGACAAAACGCAGCCCTGGCAGAGGCCAACCCCCACCTGGAACAAGTCCGACTTACTACCGAGAACCCGAACACAGCTCTCACTTTGGACATACAGGGATTATACATATTCATCCATAAATGTTTTGTTTGAAAAAATAAAGAGACATACTTTTGTCACTCTGTGAACAATATGTATAAATTTAGTTACAGTATATAGTTAATTTGTTTAAATTATTTAAAGTTAGGTTAGATTGTTAAGGTGAATGTCTTTTTGTCTATTTGAACAGTTTATTGTTCGAACAGTTTTTGTATGCTTTATTGGACAGGAACGTTGGGATAGGTTGAGGGGGATGTTTTTGCTGAAAGAGCAGTAGGTTGGATTCAGACCCACGCTGCAGCAGTATATATGCATCAAAGGCACTGGCGTAGACAAAGAATAAGAACCATTTTAACAGCCACCGTATTACAATGTATTTAGTTATCATTCAAACCCATGTTTATCTATGCTAATTTAAAATAATTATTATTTAAAAAGCATACATGGTAAAGCATACATACAGTATGGCCCGTTTTTCCCATTAAAAAGGAAGCTCATTTAATTATTGTTATATTGCAAAAATATTTTCTAAGGAGCAATCTGAACATTTCAAACGTAGTCTTGTAGGGTAACATGGGGCAAGACGCCCCCTGGGGTAATGTAATTCACAAAAACCAGAAAATGTTCCCATTCTTTTTTCATCACCTCCTCTGGCTGCCACCAGTATTTGTATTTGTATTAATCAAATACAAATTTTCTCTGTATCATCACACCTTCTCAGCCAACTAATAAAAATGCTTTCTTCTGAATCTCATTTCAAACACTGCTGGGATTTAAAATATTGCGTTATTTAAACAATAATGAGTTTAGTTTAACTGTATCAAATGGTGTGTAAGGAAAAGGTAAATGGGGTAAAAAAAACAGGGCCAATTCTTTAAATCCCTAAGGCATTGTCTTCTATTGAGATAAGATTCCCCCGGGGGGCAACATACCCCAGTAGCTGGAAAAAATGCCCCTTTCCTAAAAAATACATTTGATTAAATACAAATTAATCTGTCAACTATAGCCATTTATTTTACTTTATAATCCATTACCTTAAGCATAGCCATCTACAACATGCAAAAAAATCACTAAACCTTTATTATTTGTGTCAGTAAATCGACATTGATCTTAGGGGGGGCGTTTTACCCCAAACTACCCTATGCATAGTTATATCGTTTAGACTCTATAACTGGCAGAATAATAAGTATTCTTTATAAGACATCTAGAGTTGTGCTTTGTCTTCAACAAACACATAGTTATTCCTCCACGTTGTACAAACACCTTACCATAATGTACGTTCGAGACACTGGATCTGCATTATTTACAAAAGGAAAATGACCAGCGTTGTGATCTCTCTGTCTAGATATATCAAGATGAAGGCAGCCACTAACATCTATATCTTCAACTTGGCTCTGGCCGATGCTTTGGCTACTAGCACTCTGCCCTTCCAGAGTGCCAAGTACCTGATGAACACCTGGCCCTTTGGAGAGTTCCTGTGTAAAGTAATCATTGCCATTGTCTACTACAACATGTTCACCAGTATTTTCACCCTGACCATGATGAGTGTGGACCGCTACATCGCTGTGTGTCACCCGGTCAGGGCCCTGGACTTCCGAACACCCACCAAGGCCAAGATGATCAATGTGTGCATCTGGCTTATTTCGTCTGCCATCGGAGTGCCCATCATGGTCATGGCAGTTACCCATGTGAAAGACAAGGGTGAGCAGATTACATGTAGTTGCACTGGATATGTAGTCCTATAATACCCTTTATTGTTCTAGTAAAACATTGCTACTGAACCAGAATGGCAAGTGCCTTTTGCTATCAGGGAGCAATGAGCCTCTTTAAGACTGGGTCCATTTCAGCTGTACCAAATTTCTCCAGATATCAACATCCTGATGTTTACTATTTTATTGTTTACCCCTCAGACAATACAGGGTGCATGCTAAAGTTTCCTGAGCCAGACTGGTACTGGGACACAGTGACAAAGATCTGTGTGTTTATCTTTGCCTTTGTGGTGCCAGTCCTCGTCATCACCATCTGTTATGGCCTGATGATTCTGCGCCTAAAGAGTGTCCGTCTGCTCTCCGGATCCAAAGAGAAAGACCGGAACATGCGGCAGATCACCCGCATGGTCCTGGTGGTGGTTGCAGCCTTCATCATTTGCTGGACCCCCATCCACATCTTCATCATCCTCAGGACCATGGTACAGATCGACAGCACAAACCCTTATGCGATCGTCAGCTGGCACTTGTGCATCGCACTGGGCTACATGAACAGCAGACTCAACCCTCTGCTCTACACATTCCTGGACGAGAACTTCAAGAGGTGCTTCAGGGATTTCTGCTCGCCTTTTCGTTACAACATGAACCAGAGCAGCTTCTCAAGGGCTCGCAATGCCACTCGCGAGCCCACCACGGTGTGCACTCCTAGAGCGTCAGAGGGGAAGCCTGTATGACTAGGCATGGAATGGCGGCCTGGAGACTCCTGCTCACAAACGGTCCAGGATGACCTGCAGACTGATGTCACCCAGTTCTCCACCACAGCGTTCTAACAGTAGCTATTCGCTTCAGACCTAGGCATACAGTTCTGCTGCCAAAATTCACTGCACTGCAAATGTCTGTCATAATCACAATTTCTCCACTTAATCATGTGCATTATGATTGATTCAGTGTTGAGAGGCTCTGTCACAGGGAGAGTATGACTTTGGATTATGTTGTTCAGGCTAGAAGTTTGGCCATGTACTCAAGGCAAAATATTGCAAAGGAAAAAGCAATAATAGGTGACTAGTTCAAGTTCAAAGGTTTATTTGTCATTTGCAATAACAAGTTATGGCAATGAAATGCTTGGTTTTCCTACTCCCGACAGTGCAATTAAAAGTTAAAAAGTAACAGTAATTATAATATAAAAAAAGACGATGACACAATCAATCAATAATAACACTATACAAAAACACGCATGAATAATAATAACTATACAACTGTACAACCGTAGTGCAATGTAAAAGTGACAGGTGTGCATGATATAATTGGCAGATGAGCATGATATAAAATGACAGGTGTGCATGGGACTATGGATGGAAGGGAAGAGGGGTTCCTGAATTGAGCAGCCTTACAGCCTGAGGAAAGAAACTGTCCCGTAGCCTGTTAGTTTTGGACGGAATACTCCTGTACCTTCTGCCTGACGGCAGCTTGGTAAACAGTCCATGGCATGGGTGGCTGGGATCTGTAATGATTTGTTTGCTCCTCCTCCTGCACCTCTCTGTGTAGAGATCCTGCAGGAATGGCAGGTCAGACCTTGTGATGCGCTCTGCTGTTTTAATCACCCTCTAAAGTGCTTTGCGGTCGAGGGCAGTGCAGCTGCCATACCAGGCGGTGACACAGCCGGACAGGATACTCTCGATAGTGTATCTGTAGAAGTTGGTGGAGTATCCTGGAATCCATGCCAAATCTTCTTAATTGGCGCAGGAAGAAGAGCCGTTTCCTGGACTCCTTCACCATGATGTTGGAGTGAAGAGACCAGGTCAAGTCTTCGCTGATGTTGACTATACCGCATTGTGGATTTGTAGAGTTTGTAAAACCTATGAGAAAAGAATTTAACCAATAGTTAACATGCCGGCTAGTTGAATGTTTAAGGTTACATTTTGTATGCAGACCTCAGCAGTATAGTGATTATGGTGCACATGTGAAAGATGAGATTTGATTCAATGGACCGAAAAAACAGAATGCATCTAATGTATAAGTGAGCTGAACGCTTTGGGTCTGACACCTGTCAATGTCATTCACTCTCTACATAACTGAACAGCTAACCTGACTTAACAGGTCTTGAAGAAGCGAAGGGGGAAAAACTGAAAAACTGGGCCATGGTTTCTTCTCTATTGTTCAACCGATCCAGTAAATATGGAGGAAATGTAAGATGGAATGTCTCTATTAACGTTCAAAAGCAAAAGTTGAATCACAGGCCCTGTATTATTTTCCCCTGAAAACTGGAACTATCCTCTTTTGGGGGGAGAGAGCAGGGACACATAGGGTTTAGCCTCTTACTGTAATTTTGCTTTTTCAACACTAAAAACTTAACTGGAAACTTTAGACAGCGTCACTGGAAAAGCTGCTCTGAACATCCATGGCTACCTTACCATTTCTTTAACCTTTGCTATGGACTGGATTTGCAGTTTAGTTCATAGAGGCATAATCTATGAGCAGAATGACTCCCTTGAATCAATCAGCCAGAAAATACCTATGTGGCGCAAACTTGAGTACTGCAAGCAATGGTGTAGTGTAATATATAAGCACATGTATGTAAAGTAGTATTGTCTAGAAAGCTTTTTTAAGGGATATGGGTTTGACATTCTGTTTTCGTTTAAGGAAAGGGATATAATTGCTTCAGATTCAAGAGTGGCCAATGTACAATGACCTTTACAAATACCTTTCTTTTTTCTAATAAACACATATGACCTGCACTTGCAACGTGAAATAGAATGAACTTCTACTGCAGAAACATGAGCAAAAGAAATTACAAAAAGCAAACACTCAAAAAGTTTGAACTCCTCCAGTTTGTGTTAATTCTTCTTTGTGTTGATTCTTCTTTGACGCGGCTTTGTCTTGTGACTGTGAAGTTCAATGTTTTAATTTTATAAGTAACACTATGTTGGATTGTGTGGTAATAATGTGCTAAATGGTTACTGTATCCAAATATACTACATTTACAAGCGCACGTGTTATTGTTGCATCTTTAAGATGACCAACAGGCTTGTTTATCTTGTTGAGTTGTTAGAAAAGGTCAAGTACATTATGTAATTTAATGTTGTGCCATAGTGCCTTACTGTGTACCAATTTTGCAGTTTTCTTTTGGTACAAGTGGTTGTTTTGGACAAATTAAGCTACAGTATGTTTGGCCAAATTTACTAAAATTACATGTCTTTCTGTTGTGATTAAACTGATATATCTTGATATATATTGATTTGCTGTTCTAGATGGTCAAGTATTATAACAGTGGAAATAAGGTAAATAAATAGATTTGTGTTTGAGAAGTAATTAATGTGTGGGATGCATACATGGTGTGCATTTGTTTATTGGTTTCTTTCATTTATGAGGTTGGTTGCTGTGTACAGTTTTGTTTACTATATTAGAATCCTCATTAGCTAAAATTGAGCAAAAGCACTGAAAAACACTAAGAATAACAACTGAGTAAGGTTTATTTTAGCTAATGGGGATTCTACAACTCCAAACTGTATCTACTAGGCTAAGGTATTCAAGAAGCACGTCTGATGGTCAGTTGTGAAGGTGTAAGCCTTCCCCTTCCTAGCGAAACACTAGAGGAGTGTTCCGCGCAGGCACGCACTATAGCAGGTGAAAAGAGACTTCAGTGTATGGAACGCCAAAGGGGTCAGAATTCTTGTGTTCAGAACGCGATTGTTAAGCACCTGCACCTGCTAAGCAAGCGCCTACGGCTGTTAAGCAAACGCCCGCGCCTATGGAAGACCAAGTGAGTCATAAACATGACACATTACGGAGTCACACGTCGTCCAATGAGACGCAAAATACGCTGTTCCCCAGTAAACCGCCGTCCCCTATGGAACGCCAAAGGGGTCAGAATTCATGTGTTCAGAACACGATCGTTTAGCGCCTACAGCGGTTAAGCAAACGCTCGCGCCTGTTAAGTAAGCGCGTGTGCCTGTTAGCAACGCCTGTTAAACTAACTCATACATTTGCACCTGTTAAGGTAACGCCTACGCCTGTTATATAAATGCCTACACCAGTAGTATGTCGTCCAAATGCCTACACCCAGTAAACTGTCGTCCAAAACGCCGTTCCCCCAGTAAACCGCCATCCAAAACGGCGTTTTCACTGTTGTAAAACGGCGTATGTGACGCCGTCCAAGTGTTGCAATAAGCGCCGTCATTTACAGCGTCTTCACTCACTCATGTCACCGTCCAAAACGCTGTTTCCCCTGTACTACACGGCGTTTGCGACGCCGTTGTTGTCAATAAGCGCCGTAACTTACGGCGTTCAGTATCACTTAACGCCGTTATTAACGCCTGTTTGGTTTCAATTCCTTATTTGGATTTTGCATCAATCACATGGCTACATTTCAACCAATCGCTGAGGAGAACAACTTTGAAACACGGAAAAATAACAAGAACAGCAGCAAGTAAAACTGCTGGCAAAACTGCACTATCTGTAAGTATGTTGGACATTTTCTTATGACTTTGGCTTACAACATGTAATAAGATTGTTGTAGTGTTGTGTATTACTAGCTAGATGTTGTGTTAGTAATGAAGCTAAAATGACATTTTCACTCTGAAGCTCTACATTGAACGGCAGCAACTTTTATCTAACTACAGCTGGTTAGCTTGCTAGCTTGATGGTTACTGCAAGTGCCTTTAATCGTTTTATAATTAAGTAGCTAGATTGTCTAGTTTACTCTTGTATGCTAACAGGTTGTGTCCAAATGCATATACTTGTTCTAGGTGTTATGCAGAACGTTCTGTGTTAAATTTAGTGTCTGTCACCTTCATGAACTAGGTGAAACTCGCTTTAGCTAGCTAGATAACGGTTATGCCTTTAGTTGTGAAGCCAAGTACTTCACAATGGCTTTTCTGTTGGTTTACTGTCTTGGTAGCAATAGTACCTATGTTATATGGTTTTAGGGAACATGGTTGTGTGTATGGCCTGGTAACAACATCCAGCAAAAAGCAGCCTGTTTAAGAATTCAGTGAAACATGTTTTTTCCCTGACAGTCATGTGACCTCTCTTCCCTACTGTTGTCCCTATCTGTACTCTCTTGTTATCAGTTTGTGCCATGTTTGACATCCCAGTTTAGTTGGTCTGACTCACCTGTTACTGTACAGTACATCTCCAATGCATTGTTCTAAAGTATTCCCAAATCACACGCATGCATTTCATTGTCAAATGTATTACAAACGATACTTATTAACAATAACAAATATTCCTAATGTATAGAAATGCCACCTAATTAATCAATTACATAAACATATGTTGCCTGTGTTTACAGAGACGGTGTTGCATCCAATTATGGATCTATTAGGCTTCCTCACACATCTCTGGGGTTGAAGGACAGAATCCTGGGCAAACATTTTCATATACATACCTCTACAAGTCAGGAGGATCATCATCACACAAGCCAACTTCCTGGACAAACATGTTTGAGTCATTGGCCCTTTGGATGGTGAACAACTTTGCAGAGGTTTCTTCTCAGTGACATTGAACCAGGGAAGCTCTTCCATTCCCCAATCCTTTCCAAACAAGTGACTGCTCACTTAAATCTCATGACGGTGTATTTAATGACACACACAACTACTGATTTTTAGCAGGATGGCACTGGACACACAGAATCAACACTGTCTTCACAACTATGGGCATTGGAACTTTATGAAATCATTAGAATCAACTAACAGGCATGGGGGTCTATGGTGTAAATAGTCAAGGCAGTGTCTTGTTGTTGTACTGTTTAGAGATGTTAATACAATTCTTAATGTTGTCAAGTAAACAGTTCCAGAATAAAGTATTCCTGAACTAGGGGCCAGCTCCCTCTGTGCATTGCCCCTGAATATTGAACACAATAGAAGCACTCCCCAGGTGTTGATATGTAGGAACAACCTTTTGGCATCTTTATCCTGAGACTTAATTCTGTCTGCTGCACATCTTCAGATATCAAGGGAAAAGAGGATCTTCATGGCAAGAGGGTACATGTTCTCTCTAAATCTGAGGAAAAAAAACATTTGAAAAAGTAATTTAGTGGCAAGAAAATGGCACTTGTTCACCATTAAACATTTCTATATACACCAAAGTTAAAATGTAATGTTTCAGCCATCATCAAAATGATCATACAAAGACAACGTGCAAACATTTATAGGATACTTTAGGTCAGTGATAGCCAACAGTTTGTAGTCTTAATGAAGGGGGGGGGGTCTAAGTAAATTTACCTGTTGGATTGATAACACACAAAAAATAACACAAACATACAACCAATACCAAAGTTGTCTTGAACTGCAATGTAAAAGTCAAGAGATATGCAGTACAATTATATGTAAGTTGCTTGTGTATAGAACACAGGTTACTGTAGCCTTTTAACCATAGGTAGTAAAAGTACTTCCCCGTGTTTCAACAGAGTACTTGACTTTGCTTTTTACTATGACTAGGCTAAGAAGTGTAAGAGTTTTTACTATGAATAGGCTAAGTGTAAGGGTTGTTAGTCCACTGGACCTCCCTTGGCTACCTCCCCAGGGTGTGGCTGTGTGGCCAAAGATGCTCCTGCAGTCTAGGCCACTTCCTCCAGTGCACATGTACTGCTGAGGCATGGGTTTGAATCTGTCCCATTACTCTTTGAGGAAAAAATAACTTTGACCAATTTTCTGTTAAATAAAGCATAACGGTGGTGGTGTTGCTGCTAATTACCAAAGAAGAAATGAGGCACAGAGTGGAGTTGTGGCCAGAGATATTTTGTAACACCTGTTAAGTGCCGTTTCCTGCATTCTAGAGCCTGGAATTAAAGTAGAAACAGTGAATGATTAAGTAATATTCCAAATATTTGAAGAAGTACATGATAGTGCTGTATCATTTCCATTCTTTAGAGAGAACCCTGGGTAATAGCTTTACATTGTCATTTGATAGGCTATATGGAATGTTCACCTTGTTGCTTATACATATTATATTAGATCAACAAGTGCATTATGTTTAGGGGTCCACCAGTGATTGGGCCTTGATTTATGCTAGATTGGCGATCATATGCAAGGATGCTTCAAGCTGATTATGCAATTGCCATGCCTAATATGTTAGGTGTGAAGATTGTATGTAGATATAGCATAACATATGATATGTGCTATGAAGTGAAATAGTGGACACTCCCAATTTTAGTATCTAGGACAAATGTTTGAATTGTGTTTTTTTCATGAATCTGAAGATGGAAAGTGTATGCGTTTGTCTAGGCTAGGGGTCATAACAGTAAACATAGTTAATTCAGGAACTGCAATTAAAAAACAACATCTTTCAAGAAGATTTTCTATTTCTGAAGTACACTGAAGATTTAACTAATGTACTGTGTTCAAATGAGATTAACCCCAGACCTGGTGGGTATGTATTTCCTGAGAATGGAGATGTTAAATAGGGTGATGTGACTGCCTCCAGGAGCACTTTTTTACAGCACAGTGACCCCTGTGGATAATATACAGAAAAAAAGAGCGATGGCATAATAGGGAAAGTAAAGAGACAAGGTAATGTCTTCTGAAGACCAAGATAATGACACCATAATGTATTGTTTTTATCACAGAAATGACAATTGCAAATAAGTTAGTGAGCAGATCATGTATTTCTAAAAAGCACTGTATGTAGTACAGGTTACATATTAACTAGGTAAAGCAAGCTAAAGCCAGCTTTATCTAGTTCATGAATGTAACAGACATTGTTAACACAGAACGTTCTGCACAACACCTAAAACCGACAGTAGGGAAGATTTGTTACATAACGGTCAGGAAAAACCTTGTTTGTGTCAATGAATTCTAAAACAGGGTGATTTTTGCTGGAGTAATAGTTACCAGGCCATACACACAACCATGTTCCCTAAAGCCATATAACATGGACAGTATTTCAACCAAGACAGAAAAAGCCATTGGCAATAACTTTAACAGTCACAACAAAAGGCACTAGTTACCTAGCTAGCTAAAGCCAGCTGTCCCCAGTTCATGTAGGCGACACCCGGCATACAATTTTCCATTGTTACAATATTGTGACAACGTAATCTGGCGACCGAAAATAGGTAGCAGCCACGTTGTCACTTACGTTGTCACAACCGGAAAAGTGAAAGTTTTCTTGTTGTCGCTACTACGTAAGTAATTGATGTTGTCAGTTGGTAGCTAGCATGTTGTGGTAACGTGGTATAATTTTCTGTTGTCACAATGTTTTTACAACGTTATCTGGGGATCAAAATTAGGTTGTAGCAATCTTGTCACATCCAGAAAAGTTTTCTTGTTGTCGCTACCCCGTAACAAATTGACGTCAGTTGGTCGCTAGCATGTGGTGGCAAAGTGATATGGGTCATTCTGGTTATGCAGTAACATTTCTGTCCCCGTTAATTACTTCTTTATAATTTCAGTAAAATGTGTCAAATATTTATAACAAATGGCTTAAATTATAGATTTAGGTCTTTTTTATCACATAAAAACAGAATAATGGACATTAAAATACGTTTTTGTATTTTACTCAACCTTTATTTGGTACGTGTTCCATTTCACCATGTCCACAGTGTAAAGTAATCAACTTCCACAAGAACTATAAGCCATCAAATGATAAAATACTCAAAATATTATTTAATTATTTTATAGACCATGTTAAACTCTCTCTAATCATTCATATATACCAGGGGAAGTATAGTTATTTCTTTACATTTTTATCATTTACTGTGTGTCCCTGAAGTTATCTTCCACCCTGTTAGGTTGTAGTTTTCGCCTTCCAAAAAAAAAGACTGCAATTGCAGTGAGACCATTTTCAGGAACTCACACCATTATTTTGGCGGGAATTCAAAAAAGCAAAGTGAGGTAAGCATAAACTTTCACTCATATTTTTTCCCTACGTTTTATGATTTTAACCAGCTTGTCACACTCTTAAAGTTCCACCCTGTTAGGCTAAGTTAAGAAGAAAGATGGTCTGATATAAAAAAAACAAAAGCATATTTGATATAGTTATAAAAGTTCTGTTTTATGTGTTAAAGGTTAGCTAGCTAAATCTGGATCACTCACAGAGCTGTGGCTAACTTAGCAAAAAAATTCCACCCTGTTAGGTTTGCAATTTAAACTATCAATTTAATTTCAGTTACGGATAACAACTGGCCATGTGGTCACTATAACAAATTAAGCCCTGACCGTTTGATGACATGATAGTGACGGCATGGCCATACATTATCCCGCTTATTCCATGGCTACTTACCAACACCATAGAATAAATACATTTATGCAAATTGTACTGATAAAAAATTAAATCATTATAGATATTTCTTATAGGAAATGGCTCCACTAAGCGCAGGCTCCACTAAATCATTATCGGAAATGGCTCCACTAAGCGCAACTGAGATGCAGCGTCGCTACAGGGCAAAGAGAGATGCAGACCCCGAGATGAGAGCAAATTATCTGCAGAAAGAAAGAGAGAAATGGCAGCGAGCCAGAGAGACAGGGAAAAAGAAAAGAATAGAAGACTTCTGAGCGTAGAAAGCGTGCCCAAAGAAAGCAGTGGAGAGAAAGGAAAAGAGATGTGAAAGCCAGAGAAGGCCAGGACAGCTATACCCTCTCCCCTAGCAACCCCACCCTCACCCCCTGAACCAGAACCAGTGGCAGGGCCTTCAAGGTTAGGCTTTCAGGTGTATAGTAGGATTGAGATACTTGGGAACAGTTTACAAAAAGTTGCATTGTTCCCTGCAAAACATCACATTAATTACCTACTAACCCTGTTGTGTTACTCTGTTTTAGGCAGAGACAAAAAGGTCAATGCTAGAAAAAAAGAAATGAGAAGGCTCTACAGAGAAATTGAAAAGCTCAAAGCAGCCTTAGCTAAAGAACAAACAAAAAAAGAGAAATACAAGAAGAGGTGGCAACAAAGTCAGACAAATGGAAAAAGTCAATCCCCACGTGCACAACTTGCAAAAATATTGAAGCATCCTGTCCATCCGTAACAGCAGCAAGAAACTGCTGTTACGTTCCTGTATAGTTGAAAAACTAAAAAAAAAGTACAAGAACACAAGAAGGGAGAGATAGAATGCTTGCAAAAGCCAGCATGGGAAATAAAATTACAAAATATAGGCTACCAGAAAGTAGCTCAGACAACACTTGGTTTCTCACAGAAAAGAGTGAGACTGCATGGTGATCTCTTTATGTTTCAGTGGACAACGAGACACAGAGCAACTGCAAGACAGAAAGTGGTATCATTGTTCTTGAGGGATGATGTCAGCCGAATGACAACGGGCAGAAAAGAAACGGTCACCATTCTTAAAAAGAAGATCCAGAAGAGGCTGCTGACAGTTCCACACTGAAGAACATCCACAGGAAGTTCCTATCTGAAAATACAGACCAGTTGTCATATTCATTTTTCTGTAGCCTAAGGCCATTTTGGGTTGTAGCACCCACTGAAAGCAACCGGAAAACCTGTAAGTGTAAAACCCATGAAAATATTGAGTTCATGCCCAACAGCCTGTTCAAATGTGGGCTTTTATCCTCCAGAAATCTGGAAGAGATGGCAGATGCAACCCCAACTGTAACGTCTGTGCATACGGTGAATGTAAAAGATGCTGCACTACTGCTGTCACCATGATGAAACATCCCTCCAACAATGTCATTTTATTCACCCAATGGTCAACAGAGACTTCTAGATCCAATGAGGATGAAAAAATTCCATAATCACAGTCAAAAAAGAATTGACTGAGACTGAGGATGAAGTTATCGACCAGTTCCAGGAGAGAATGGTCAAGTTCAAGCAACACCTGTTCAACATTCGTTGGCAGTATAAGGCCTACAGGCAACTGAGGGAACATCTGAAGGACCATGAATGTTTAATCCATGTGGACTTCAGTGAAAACTATTTGTGTAAATACACCAATGAAGTGCAGTCGGTCCATTTCGGGGGATCCCACCAGCAGGCGACCCTGCACACTGGTGTGTTATATACAGCAGCACAGCAGTCTCCGATTGCCTTCTGCTCCATTTCCCCTTCGAGGAGACATGATCCACCAGCAATCTGGGCACACCTGGATCCGGTTCTGGATATGGTGAAGGCGAGGTTTCCTTAAGTGAGTCGGCTGCATTTTTTTTGTGATGGGCCAGCGACCCAGTATAGACAGAAGGGAAACTTCCTCCTCCTTTCCACTGAGCAATTCAAAAGGGGCTAAGACATCACTTGGAATTTCTTCAAGGCCAGCCATGGCAAAGGGGCTCCGGATGGTGTTGGTGGGACCCTGAAGCGGTTGGCGGACAGGCTAGTGCGCTTAGGAGAAGACATCCCGGATGCAGAGGTGCTCTTCAACAAGCTGAAGAGGCAAGAATCAGTGGTGGAGTTGTTCTTTGTCTGCGAAAATAGTGTGGAGGCGAAGGTGCAGGAAATGCTGGTGGTAAGTGCAATCTTATCTCTGTATTTTTCTGTATACACCTCAGAAAAAAGAATGTAAAGTATTCTATACTCACCTAACAAAACAGATTCTGCACCTGATTTGAAACATTCTACTTACTACACTCAACTGAGAAAATATAATGAAAAGTATTCTAAAACGTATTCTATTTTAATGATAGTATACACATTTATGAGAGTGTGTTGAGACTTGTCTTCATGGACTGCCCACACAAATGGTAACCCATAACTTTGCCATTTGTCTGTTGTCTATTTTGTAGGTGCCCCCTTTGATGGCTGTGAAAGGGACCATGAAGATCCATCAAGTGTTGAGTACCTTGCCAGGGAAAATCAAGTACAGAGCCATAACCTGTCTCTGCCAAAGAGAGCAGGGAGTCATAGACTGCCCATGCTTCAATATGAAAGAAGCAACCCTTCAAGCTGTTATGGGTTCAAAAGTAACAACAAAAGTTCCCACAACCGAAACCCAGCGACCAGAGGTAATTACCCTCGACCATGTTGGCAGTTGGTGTGTGGTGATATATGATGAAAACCACTACCCGGGCATCATCTTGAATGTGGAGGATGACAATATACAGGTCAGTTGCATGCATCGCAATGGTGTAAACAAATTCTTCTGGCCAGGCCCACGAAAGGACATCAGCTGGTATGCTGACAATCAGGTACTGTGCCTGATCGAAGAGCCTCAGGCACTCAATAAAAGATCTGTGCAACTGGACCTCTCACCGTGGAGATACATTGAAGAACAGATAGCCTAATCAGTTGAAACTGGTGCCCAATACATTGGTGGTAGTTCCACCCTGTTATGTTCTGCTCCACCCTGTGAAACAGCTCATTTTAAATAATAAAATGGCTACAATGTTAAATGTTTTCCATGTTTTTGTGTTTATTTGGATAGTGAGGATTAACAGCACACAAATTGTTTTGCGCAAAATTCTGTTAGTATTTTCTAATTTGTGGGGAAAATGTGTGCAAAAAAAGACACATTCTACTCATCTATAATTTTTTTTTTTTTTTTTTAGAATTAAACATGATATGATAGAATAAGGGACACATAATATCTAAGAAAATCATAATATTGTTAAACATTTACATTGTTAACATTCTGAGATTGCTATGTATATGTCCCTAACAGGGTGGAATATTTTCAGTCTCCGTCTGAACAATCTACCCATAATTATTATTTGAGTGCCTGAGCTTGACCAATACCTTTTCCTGACAGTTAAACATGTCACTATTCTGACATAATGCTAAAAACATGAAAAATCTCTACTTTTTTTCAAAAGTTATGAGGCAACAATGTTACCGCATAACAGAAATGACCCATATCTCTAAGGTTGTCGGTTGGTAATCGTGAATCCCAGGCATCCTATCCGGTTGACCACTCACTGGAGGCATTCATCCATCCAGTACCCAGCCTTGAGATCTCCATCTACTCCCCAGCAACCGTTTTTTCCATCAACTACAACTGTATGCATACTGCTATAGTGAGTCTACAGAGAATTTTAAAATGAGCTGTATCCAGAAATACACTATATGGCCAAAAGTATGTGGACACCCCTACTAATTGTTGAGTTCAGGTGTCCCAGCCACTCTCTTTTCTCACAGATGCATAAAATCCAGCACATAGCCATGAAATCTCCATAGACAAACATTTTCAGTGCAGTGGGTTGTATTGAAGAGCTCACTGACTTTAAACATGGCACTGTCATAGGATGCCACAAGTCAGTTCGTGAAACTTGCCCTACTAAATCTGCCCCGGTCAACAGTAAGCGCTATAATTGTGAAGTGGAAGCGTCTATAGGAGCAGCAACAGCCCATTAACACAATGCAAAGAAGACCATTATCCCAATAACAAAACATTTATTTGAATAATTTGTTTAATTAATGCAAATTAGGCTATTTTTCTAAAAGTGTCTTTAATGTATTTGAATCCCTCCATAAAACAAGACAAAATAACTGGGGTTGTATTTTACTCTGAGCCGGACTCTCTCGCCACCATCTCTTTGATTGGGAGCTGTAGTGCCTGAATGGAGCAGCAAAACAAAGAGTCTTATTATGCCAAATACTTTAAATCGGAAAAGTTTATTGTGAGGTGCTTTTACTATTGTGAGTAATGCTTTTAGACTAAATGAACTGCTACCTGTAGCTTTTTTGCCTGGGCGGGTGCATGCTTCAATGTCTCAGCTATTTGAAATTCGACATCCCTCTCCACTAGCCCCGTCTTGCATCTCATGGTCGCTTCTATAATGTATGGATATTAATTAAAGTTAAATACTTTGTCACACAAGGGAACATTTCAATTGATTTCATTCAACAATTTTTGTTCCTGGAAGTTAATAAGGGTGTCAGTATACAAACATTTGGATTTTACTGGCTTTTGAAAGCAATCATTTTACCGTGTTGTTTATGTCATTCAACTGTGTTCCATAATTTGTCTGAAATGGCAGTCTGCAAAACAAATAAATTGAAACAGGATGTTATTTAAGAGATACAAACAGCTTGTACTTTAAACTGTATTCCCGCTGCTGGGTACACTATCAAGGCACACTATTCATACAAGTGCATTGGAAATATAAAGTAAAAACCTTTAACTGATAACAAACTCTACGCCTGGTGATAAAGATGGAGCTGAAATCCAGGCTTTACCCACCAATCTATTTCTAAAATCTGCCTGTTCTATGAGGCGCTGGTTAAGGCTTAGAAGATCTTGGACAGTTTGGGCCACATCAAACTCTATGGGCTTGTCACCATCCCTGGTTCTCGCCTGATTTCTTCTCAAAAGAAGAAGCATCTCCGTTTGGGTTTCAACAAGAGTCCCAATTTTCAGAAGGAGAGTCTGTAGAGCATCTGAAATTAAGAAAAAGTATAGATAGAAAAGCAAATTATTACCCCCCCAAAAAATGGATATTTCGTTACCCTGCCATAAACTAAGATCTGCAATGTGTGCTATCGAGCCATAGTGCATTGGAGGAGGGAGATCAGATTCTTCATAGTGAACCATATAGCCTGTATGCCATATGGCTTGAACATTAAAGGGGTTCATAGGTTAATAAAATTTGCATTGTCTTTTACCAATTGTATTATCTTGGTCATATATGTAAAAAGCCACAGTATTTGGAAAACAATGCAATGAACATTGTGAACATACATTTTTTATAATTCCATTTATCTTCCTGAACTCTGGAGCCAAGGAGCAAGAGCATTGTCCTGCCTTTGAGGATCCAGCTTGTGTGAAGCCTGTGTTTAGAAATATAAGGAGACAAAAAATTAATTTTAAAGTTGGAACTTGATGCCAGTAAGCATAAATAGTTAACATCCAAAACACAAATATTTAGAAAACCCTTGCAATATTAGCTGTTTATGTATGATTGTATTATTATTACCAAAAATAACCTGTTGAGATTTCATTTGGAACTAGAACTTACCAGTGCAAAATACTTTTTCAAATGTATCTCTTATCACTACAAAATACCATGGGATGATATAACATTGCATAAAGCTTGAGATAGGAGTTCAAAAGCAAATATGAGGAAAACAACCATAAGTTACATCTTGTGCCAGAGAGGGAGTTGAACTGCAGGTGATGGACACTGAGGGTCCAACATTGCCTGCAAACAAAAATATACAGTTAACTCCAGCAGCATTTTACTCTGTACTCCCCCATTTTGGAATAATATGCAGACCATCCTTCTAGCCTTTGTTCAGAGTCCATAATGTACAACCAATTAAATGATAGTCATAATAACCAAAAAAACCTAATGACCATTGAGTCCTGACATTGCATAAAACATGAGGTACGACACAAGAGTCTAAGTACTGTAAGTCATGTTGTCCAGTTCATGGAAGGGGGTGGGAAGGTGTGGGTTAGCATCAGACAGTCCATCATTGTCTGTGAACACAAAAGCAAGGAAAAACAGAATCACAAATTAAATTCAAACCGCAAGCAGCGTTTTGCGGGTTTCAGCATGAAGCTTTTACTAACCAGACTGCACATTTTTTTTATATAGGACACCCAACTCCATAGCTGCAAACAATATTGGATGTATGGTTTTTCCTGTAAACTAGTATCCTCATGTGGCCAAATGGAATTTACCACAAATGTGTTATACATATACACACACATACATATACATATACACACACACACACATACATACATACATACACATATAATATATAGTACAGTATAGAAAAAGGACTAACTTACATTCTTTCCCTTTTGTACAAAACGGATTTGGACAGGGTGGGGTTGGCAGGATGGGTTCCACTGTAGTTTTTTCATGGTTTTGCCCAGAACATTTTACTGAATAAGAAATACATGTAAGAAATACTGTTTCACTTTATGTGTAGTGAATCTAGAATATATGAAGGTGTTACTTTTTGATTTGAATTACGGAAAAAAAAGAACTTTTCCACGATATTCACATTTTTTGAGCTGCAGCTGTACATTAGGACATTAAACTGTATGAAGTTCAACAAAAACTGGAAAAAAGTAAATGATGAGCTGATGTAATGCAAACAAATGGGTCTGTGTAAGGCTTATCAATTTATTAATCTTATTAATATCCGTACCATCAGCTAAGTTACTCATGTCAACAATGTTACCAAACAGTCCATGTAATGCTTATCAGTTTATTAATCTAACTAATATCCGAAAATAAAAAATATGATTCCGTAAACCATATTGAAGTGTTTTGACAGAAAAATATTTCAAAATTTGAATTTTCAACCCATTATTAAAATTTTATTTATACAGGTATTAATGAGATTGATAAATTGATAAGCCTTACATGGACCCTATGGCTGCTAGCGTTTGTTTTCCTCCCAAAAGGGTCCTGAACGTGAATTTTCCTAAAGTACCTGTATGTGCCTAAGTTGGCTACTGCTGAACGTTTAAGTCCCGCCCCCTCATTTCGGAAGACTGGTACACAGAAAAGCGCGGCATTTTCGAAACTACTCTGTAACGTTTCAGTACAGCAACGCTTTGTTTAATGGACTCTTTTAAAAACCCTTTAAAATGGAATCTTTTAAAAATCCGACCAAGGTAAGGGTACACTTTACTCTAGATCCGATGACTGAGCATTTCATATTTACTTTTTTTTTACAACTGAAATGGTACAACAACATTACGTTAACTGCAGTAGCTAGCTAACTAACTAGTAGTGTAAGCTTGTAGCGCTAGCTTTGTTAGCTAGCTAAAGGTAGTTAGTTAGTTTGGTAATATGGTTTCCAAATATGCAGATAACGTTTTTTATGTCTTGACGCTGAAACATTACCAAATGTTTGAATTAACGAATTATTTATTGAAACATAATGTGATTTATGACATTGCTTCACGTTAGCTAACATTAAGGTGAAGTGATCAACAAAATCGCTTGTTTAGATTGTAATGTCATCTGCAACAGAAAATTGTGACACCGGGGATTAAAGCCAAAAGTGAATTAATTGATTGCTAAAGATGACATGTAATGAGCATATTGGGATTTACATCTTGTCTGTGCTTTCCTGACAGACATACCTACAGAGGCTACAACACATCTAAGTATGCTCCAGCATCCTCACTGTCAACAATCTTTATTGTTGACAGTGTGTATGCTGCTCTCTGCTGCTTTGGAGGCTTTCTAGAGGATGCTGGTATAACTGCGTTCCCAGGGTAAGTGGACGTTATGGCCAAATTAAAAAAGCTTAATCATATACTTCTCCACATTTTTTTTACATTTAAAATAACCTGATAACCTATTTTTAACAGTTTAGTCACTGAGCAGATATTCTGATAATGACTGATTTACAGTAGTGAGTATATATAAAGGAAAATTGTACTGTTACCACATGGGAAGGGAACCCTGGGCACAACTCTAGTATTTCAAGAGTCATGCTCTATTAAGTTCAGCTACTGAACACAGGACCACTAGTTTTAAAAAATGTGTAGATTAGAGTGGATGTCATCCACTTTTCAGCTGATTATATCTTCAGAAACCTATGTATGTTTAAATTTTTACTTGTAATGTGTACTTTTAGTCAGATTGAGATAAATTGCTAACAGTGTTATAAATGTGCTTTCTTAGGTTGTCCAGAGATGTTCGTCATGATGGGATCTCATTTTGCTTGTGGAACAAAGATGCATGCATGGGTTTAGTGAGTTTTTACTCTTCACATCATGCTCATATAAAGGTTTAAGGTCTATCTATGGATTTTCCATATCACTTGTACACTGAAGTACAATTTTGTACAGTTTCGTATTGCATACGCCAGTGTTCTCAAACTCTAGTCCTAAAGAGTAACTCTGGAGGATTTTGCTCCTGTCCATCAATAACACACAATCAACAAATCAGAATTCAGGAAAATTATTAGCTGAATGAGTTACTGCTAGCAGGAATGAACCTGCACAGTAAGTTGCTCTACCAAGATCAGAGTTGGGGACCCTTGACCTATCTTAAACAATGTGGTTTATGTCGGACATCCAGGTGTAAATGAAGACTTGTTTGTACTTTGTTTAAACTTGTTGACTGAATTTAGAGTTTGAAAGTGTGAGTTGTTGGACTGAGAATTGAGAAAGTGTATTCTAGATGAGCAACCTTGTGATAAAGATTTAGTGATGGGATGTCGCACCACTGAACTAATACTTGTTCAAAGCACTTGTCAGCCGTAGCCACTCCTGGTGTCTTTGCCATAAAAACAAATTGTGTAATTATCCCACTGAAAAACAATCCCTTTTTTAGTAGTATACTAAGGTTTATTTGAATGGGTACACATTTGCAGCTAAAATTTCAAATATAGTATACACTGCTGAGCCAAAACATGACCACCTGCCTAATATGCTGTTGGTAGTTCTGACCCACCAAGGCATGGACTGTACAAGACCCCTGAAGGTGTCCTGTGGTATCTGGCACCAATATATTAGAAGCAAATCCTTCCAGTCCTGTAAGTTGCCAGGTGGAGCTACTGTGGATTGGACTTGTTGGTCCAACACATCCCACAGATGCTCTATCGGATTGAGATCTGGGGACTTTGGAGGCCAGGGCAACACCTTGAACATTTAATCATGTTCCTTAATCCCTTCACAAATAATGTGTGCAGTGTAGCATTGGCGCATTATCCTGCTGAAAGAGACCACTACCATCAGGGAATACCATTACCATGAAGCGGTGTACCTGGTCTAGAATGATGTTTAGGTAAATGGCATGTGTCAAATTAAAGTTGACATGACAATCTGGACCCAGGGTTTCCCAACAGAACGTTGCCCTGAGCATCGCACCCCTTCTACCAGCTAGTCTTCTTCCCACAGTACATCCTGGTGCCATCACTTCCCCGGGTAAACGGCGCACACATACACGGCCGTCCAGGTGACGTAAAAGAAAACAGGACTCATCGGACCAGATGACCATCCACTGCTTCAAGGTCCAGCTCTGATGCTTGCATGCCCATTGTAGGCGCTTTCAACGGTGGACATGGGTCAGCATGGGCACTCCGTCTACGCACCAGGGTGCGATGCACTGTGTGTCGACACATTCCTCCAATATCAATCATTGCAATTTTCTGTGACTTGTGCCACAGAAGACCTTCTGTTGATTTGGATCAGACGGGATAGCCTTCATTGCCCGTGACCAACCCCCTTTCGTGACCAACCCCCTTTCGCTGGTTTGTGGTTTGTCCCTCCTTGGACAACTATCGGAACTCACCACTGCTGACTGGAAGCACCCCACGAGCCTTGTCGTTTCAGAGATTCTCTGACCCGGTTGTCTAGCCATAACAATTCGCTCAGGTCTTTACTCCTGCCCATTTCTCTGCATCCAACACGTTGACTAAGAGAACTGACTGGTTGCTTACCATTTAATCTCCTCAGACCTTGACATGTGCCCTTATTCGTTATTCACTTCACCTCTGAGTGGTCAATGTTTTGGCTCATCAGTGTATTGACGAAAATAAATTAGAGGAGAATCTAGGTGAAGGAAGTGGTTGATTGAAGCAGTTTGGATTAAATAAAAAGCTGTACCTCGTCTGCATCAGAACCATAATGCACAGCTCTTCTGCTTTGTCATTTAACCATTCAAAACAAAAGCAAATGTATTCTTTTTTTTACATATGTAATTTGTTCCAGAAAGCAGGAGCAATGGTCAAAAACCAAATCTTTTGAGACCAGTGTAGCTCTGCAAAAGTACTCTGCTTTCAACAAGGGAATATATTGCCAACTAGCTACATAGTGCAGTTTTAACATGTCAGTAAACTAAGTTTCATTATGTGGTAGCAGTTCATACAAACTTTGGATATGATTATATTAAAATATAGGAAAACAGGATATTTATTCTTATTCTGTTACACTTCATTGGCAGGAGATGGGGAGTATCTTAGGATCAAAAGAAATATGCAGTGAGCAAAGCCCATTTAAAACTCTAGCCCTACATAGCTTTTTTTCATTTCCATTGGACAATTACACACATTAA
>JACXGI010002454.1:60197-73543 GCA_016801175.1 Esox masquinongy | reverse complement strand
ACTGTCCTCAATGTTCCAATTATAATACCTGTCTCTGTCATTAGGAGAACCACTGTCCTTAATGTTCCAGTTATAATACCTGTCTCTGTCATTAGGAGAACCACTGTCCTCAATGTTCCAATTATAATACCTGTCTCTGTCATTAGGAGAACCACTGTCCTTGATGTTCCAATTATAATACCTGTCTCTGTCATTAGGAGGACCACTGTCCTCAATGTTCCAATTATAATACCTGTCTCTGTCATTAGGGAAACCATTGTCCTCAATGTTCCAATTATAATACCTGTCTCTGTCATTAGGAGAACCACTGTCCTCAATGTTCCAATTATAATACCTGTCTCTGTCATTAGGAGAACCATTGTCTACGTATTAAGATCCTTGGGGACTGCTACTACTGTGTTTCTGGGCTGCCTGAGCCTCGCGCCGACCACGCCCACTGCTGTGTGGAGATGGGCGTTGACATGATAGAGGCCATCTCGTGAGTACGGGGATCGACTGTGCGTGGGGAGGTGGCCATATTTTCTAAACATGAAAAATCATAAAAATATACAGTATATGAAAAATGAATTGCTATGATATCGTGTTTGTTTTTGAAGACATTTAACATAACGCTTGTGTGCAGGCTGGTGCGAGAGGTCACAGGGGTCAACGTGAACATGCGTGTGGGCATTCACAGTGGCCGTGTGCACTGTGGGGTGCTGGGACTCAGGAAGTGGCAATTTGATGTGTGGTCGAATGACGTCACGCTAGCTAACCACATGGAGGCTGGTGGTAAGGCAGGGTGAGGAATACACACACACACACACACACACACACACACACACACAAAGAAGGGCTACGTTCTGGCAGAATACCCACAGGCACCAGAGGAGATCATTGTGGCGGGGTCAGACGGTAGCCTCATGGAACCATCTTGACATACTCACATACGCATGTAGGGAACAGAATGTGAGGTTAAATTATCAAGATGGTTCTACGAGGCTAGTTAGACCAACCGCTTTTGGATGGACATTCTTAGTCGCACGGATTTTAGAATGGACAGATTTAAAAAAAAAAAATAGTTGATTAAGTTCTAGGCTATAGAATCACTTTAGATGTATTATTCACCTAAATGATGATGGGAGGCTGCCTGTGTTCTACAAGTGTTAGGAGAACTGATTAAAATGTATTTCTTAAATGGTATTTATTCTTAGAATAGGATTTTTCTGTAGGCAAGTTAACATCATAACGATCTACAAAGCCATATTTAATTTTATAAAGAAAGTCTATGCCTATTGGTTTATTGCATGCAAATAACAATTACATTTTTGCCTATATTTAAGTGGGTTAATTTTATTATATTACCAGGTATTTCACCTTTATTAAATCAAATACATTGTTTTTTCTGCTTAAAACTGACCAAACAGTAAATCTAATGCAAGCAAACTACAGGGATAAAGGACAGTGATTCTCACCATATACAAGCTATCAACACAACAGCTCTTGTTCCATTAAATTACATCTTACTCCATTAAATTATATTTGTTTCAAATGTTGTCTTAAAACTCCAAAATGTTAATCTGGTTAAATAATTTTAGTACTCTGAAATTGGTGGGGGTTATGTACAAAACGTGCTGTATTTCTGAAAGGTAATCCGATATGGATGAAACTACATTATTAATGGCAAATAAACATGAACAAAACAAACTGACAAAATCTATATGACCTTAACATTGAACACAATGTAAATGGGTTTTTATCTTACCTTATTTAAGTGCTGTAAGCAAACTACCTTTGCATTTCTGTGCAACATATTTACCTTTCATCGAATGAAGGCTGAACAGTGGCTTCTCATACACATACAGTCCCCTATGTATTGACATAGTAAATCAGCACAAGGTTTGTGTACATATTGGTTTTACCACTTAAACCTGACAGCACTTTTTATTATGTAGTTCCCCAATCTCAGGACCCATAGTGTTGAGACAGATAAATACTTATGTTTAATATTTGGTCACATGTCCTTTGAATGAAATATCTGCTTGAAGTCTGCACCTCATTAAACCCATCAGACCCTGAGAACCTGCTAGGCTATGTTGCAGCCATCATCTGCGTAATTGCTTTCTTAACTGTCAACGACCCCTCTGTGGTCCACACTCAATGCACGCGCACACACACTCACGCACGCACACAGACACACACACAGACACACACACAGACACACACACAGAAACACACACACACACACACACAGACACACAGAAACACACACAGACACACAGAAACACACACAGACACACAGAAACACACACAGAAACACACACACACAGAAACACACATAGACACACACACACACACAAACACAGAAACACACACAGAAACACACACACAGAAACACACACACAGAAACACACACAGACACACACTGACCTCCTCTCCTCTCCTCAGGAGGATCCACATCACCAAGGCCACTCTACAGTATCTGAATGGGGACTATGAGGTGGAACCTGGCTTTGGAGGGGAGAGGAACGCCTATCTGAAGGAAAACAGCATCGAGACCTTCCTGGTGCTAGGCTGCAGCCAGAAACGGGTGAGTGACAGCACGTCTTACAGCCGGCCACATGCAGTTAGCTACAGTGTGCAGGGTTCTAGATAGACGTTACACGGTAGGGTTGTGTGACTGACACGGCAGGTTAGGACAAAGAGGTTAAGATTAGGAAGTGGATTATGGTTTGCTTAAATGCTAAGGTTATTCTGTAACACAATGTCAAAATGCAGCTTTGGTCAATAGCTGTGCTCATACTTAAACCAGTGTTCGTCAGACACTAGAGAACAGTAATGTTCCTCAACCATTCCCATCAGATTTAGAACAGAGTAAGAAACTCTTGATGCACGTATCCTTTTCTTTAAAAGTAGTCTAGAGTGGAAAAAGTTCAATATATTCGCAATGAGTAAAGCATTTGAATAAGGACTCAATTTTATTGCCAGTTCACTTAAAATATGTTTAGGTCTGTCCTCTTGGAATTGTTATTGCTATGTAATGTATGTAAAGGAACTAGGATCATTTCCACTGCTGTAAGTCACTTAGGACAAGAATATCTGCTAACAATGTAACTCCTATAGTTGTTAAGACATGATTCACTAATTGTAATACAACCCTGTTTTCAAAAAAGGTTGGGAGGCTGTGTAAAATGTAAAGAAATACAGAATGCAATGATTGATCTGATGATCATTTAAATGCAATGAATGATTTGCAAATCATTTAAACCCTATATTCAATAGAAAATAGTTGCAAAAACAACATATCAAATGTTGAAACTGTGAAATAAACTGAGTTATTGTTTCTTGAAAAATATATGCCCACTTTGAATTTGATGCCAGCAACACATCTCAAAAATGCAACAATAGACTGGAAAACTTGTGTAATGCTAAAAAACACCTGGTGGAACATCTCACAACTAATTAGGTTAATTGGTAACAGGTCAGTAACAGGACTGGGTATAAAAAGAGCATCCCAGAGAGGATGGGTCTGTCAGAAGTAAATATGGGGGTCGTTCACAACTCTGTGAAAGACTGTGCAGGCAAATAGTGCAACAATTTAAGAATAACGTTTCTCAACGTAAAATTGCAAAGAGTTTGGGGATCTCATCATCTACGGTACATAATATCATGATCTTTGGGCCCTCAGGCGGTACTGCATTAAAAACAGACACAATTCTGTAGTGGACATCACTGCATAGGCTCAGGAACACTTCCGAAAATCTGTCTGTGAACACAACACATCGCTGCATCCACAAATGCAAGTTAAAACTCTACCATGCAAAGAAGAAACCATATATATATACAAGATCCAGAAACATCGCCTTCTCTGAGCCCGAGCTCATTTAATGTGGACTGAGGCGAAGTGGAAAACTGTCCTGTGGTGTGACGAATCCAAATTTGAAATTCTTTTTGGGAATCATGGACGCTGCATCCTCCGGACTAAAGAGGAGAGGGACGATCTGTATTCTTATCAGCGCACAGTTCAAAAGCCAGCATCCATGAGCGTGTGGGGGTGCATTAGTGCACAAGGCATGGGTGACTTACACATCTGTGAAGGCACCATTAATGCTGAACAATATATACAGGTTTTGGAGCAACATATGCTTCCATCCAGACAACATCTTTTTCAGGGAAGGCCTTGCTTATTTCTTCAAGACAAGGCCAAACAACATTCTTCACGTATTACAACAGCATGGCTCTGTAGTAAAAGAGTCCAGGTGCTAAAGTGGCCTGCCTGCAGTCCAGACCTGTCACCCATTGAACACATTTGCTTCATTATGAAACGAAAAATACGAACTGTTGAGCAGCTGAAATCCTATACCAAGCAAGAATGGGAAAACATCTACCTTTCAAAACTGCAGCATTTGGTCTCCTCAGTTCTCAAACGCTTACAGAGTATTGTTTATAGAAGAGGTGATGCAACACAGCTGATAACATGCCTCTGTACCAACTTTTTTTAAACATGTTGCTGGCATCAAATTCAAAGTGGGCATGTATTTTTCCAAAACAATAAAATGTCTCAGTTTCAACATTTGATATGTTGTCATTGTACTATTTTCAGTTAAATATAGGGATAAATGCATTTTGCATTTTACGCAGCGTCCCAACTTTTTTTGGAAACAAGGTTGTAAAAATAAGACACGCCTCACAGAAGGTTCCCTGTGGGTTTTTCTTTTTATCCTGAACAATTCTTATGGCAGTTTTGGCTGAAATCTTTCTTGGTCTACCTGACCTTCGCTTGGTATCAAGAGATCCATGAATTTTCCACTACTTAATACGTGATTGAACAGTACTGACTAGCATTTGGAAGGCTTTGGATATCTTTTTTTTTATCCTTTTCCATCTTCATAAAGTTCCATTACCTTGTTACGCAGGTCTTTTGACGGTTCTTTTCTGCTCCCCATGGCTCAGTATCTCGCCTGCTCAGTGCATCCACGTGAGAGCTAACAAACTCATTGACTATTTATACACAGACACTAATTGCAATTTTAAAAGCCACAGGTGTGCCATTTTAACCTGTGTGTGTCACCTTGTGTGCCTGTAACATGGCCAAACATTCAAGGGTATGTTCAACTTTTGATCAGGGCCATTTGGGGGATTTCTGTTATCATTATGATTTAAAAAGGAGCCAAACAACTATGTGATAATAAATGGCTTCATATGATCACTATTCTTAAATAAAAGACGGAACAGAGGGGTTAAAATTAAGAGTCCAATGCAAATTGAACGCTTCTGTTCCTCACTCAAAACTTTCCTTTTCAACTTTTTTGGAAAGGAAAGAAAAAGGTGCAGTGGTCTCTTAATTTTTTCCGGAGCTGTATTTACAAAATCAATGCCAAAATTTCACTTTCTCGCAGGGTATGCAAACTTTTGAGCAAAACTGTATAGTGTATGTTACCAGTGGGATAACAGTTGTTCGGGTGGCAATTTCTAAATTGCATACAAGATGTGCAAACGAGACCAATGAAGGGGTACTGTAGTAGGGTAGCATGAGCAACCATACTGCAGAGATAGCAGCATTAAGGTCCTCGAGGTAGACGTGTGTGTAGCTACTGTAAAAAGTACAAGCACAATGGCAATTCTAAATGTGCAAAGAGGCTAATTGAATGTGCAAGGTGCATGTGCAACTGAAATGCAGGGACAGCAGCGGTGAGGTTCCTGAGGTAGACACGTACCTGTAACCACTGAAAACTTCCATTATCAGGCTTTGCAAGGCAGTGTCAGAGTAGTACAAAGGGAGTGGTGCAACAAGGTCCGTGGGGGGGGGGGTATGTGATGTTCATAGAGTTCTATGGGTCACAGAGTTCAGCAGGGTTACAGTGGATGGGAAGAAACTGTTCTTGAGCCTGCTGGTGTGGGACCGAAGAGACCTGTACCGCCTGCCTGATGGTAGGAGGGCAGACAGTTTGTGGCATGGGTGTGAAGGGTCCCTGATGATCCAGCGCGCCCTGTGCAGATACCGTTTGCGCTGGAGGTCTGCGATAGCAGGAAGCTGGGCACCTGTGACGTGCTGGGCGGTTTTCACCACCCGTTGCAGGGCCTTCCGGTGGGCTATGGTGCAGCTGCTAAACCACACTGTGGCGCAGTTTGTCAGAATGCTCTTGATTGTGCAGCGGTAAAAGTTCACAAGGATCATGGATGACAGGCGGGCTTTCTTCAGCCTCCTCAAAAAGTACAGGCGCTGCTGCGCCTTTCTGACCAGAGCTGAGGTGCTGAGGGTCCAGGGGAGGTCCTCGGAGATGTAGACGCCCAGAAATTTGAAGCTAGACACACGCTCCACCTCAGTACTCTCAATGAGGACTGGGGCATGGCTGCAGCTTTTAGACTTCCTGTAATCCACAATGAGCTCCTTAGTTTTCTTTGCGTTGAGGGCAAGGTTGTTGTCAGCGCACCATGCCGCCAGGTCCATGACCTCTTTCCTGTAGGCTGATTCGTCATTGTCACTAATTAAGCCTACTACCGTGGTGTCATCTGCGAACTTGACGATGGTGTTGGAACTGTGTACAGGAACGCAGTCGTGGGTGAAGAGGGAGTACAGGAGTGGGCTCAGCACACAGCCTTGTGGAACACCAGTGTTCAGGATCAGGGTGGAGGAGGTGAAGTTGTCTAACCTGACAGACTGGGGTCAGTTGGTTAGGAAGTCCAGTGTCCAGTTGCAGAGAGAGGGGCTCAACCCCAGGTCATGGAGTTTGTTGACCAGCCTAGAGGGGATGACTGTGTTGAAAGCTGAGCTGAAGTCTATCAATAGCATCCTCACATAGGTGTTGGTTTTGCAGGTTTTCCGGGTGGGTCAGGGCAGAGTGTAGAGCCGTGGAGATGGCGTCCTCTGTAGACCTATTCAACCGGTCGGCAAACTGGTACGGATCCAGTGTTGGGGGAGACAGGACTTAAAGTGGGCCAGAACTAGTCTTTCAATGCACTTCATGATTGTGGGGGTGAGTGCAACTGTGAGGACAACCGCCTGGGCCAGTGACATGTTGAAAATGTCAGTAAAGACCTCGGCCAGTTGCCCAGCACATGCTCTGAGCACACGCCCGGGGACGCCATCAGGACCAGCAGCCTTGCGTGCATTCACCCTGCTCAGTGCAGACAACACATCTGGGATGGACAGTCTGTGGGTGGGGGGGATGTCTGGGGGGAGTTCAGCTTTAATGGCTGGCTCTTTGTTGTCCCTGTTGAAGCGTGCGTAGAACCTGTTTAATTCATCGGTGAAGGAGACGTTGCTGGCTGTGGGGGTGGGGTTATTTGGCCAGTAGTCTGTGATGGCTTGGATGCCCTGCCACATGCCTCAGGGTTCGGAGTTGTTGTTGAAGTGCTCCTCGATCCACAGTTTGTGGTCATTATTAGCCATCTTGATGCCCCTTTTCAGATTGGCCCTGGATGAGCTGTAGGCCTCTGCATCGCCGGATCTGAAAGCAGCGTCACGTGCCTTTAGTAGTTGTTGGACCTCTCTGTTCATCCATGGTTTCTGGTTGGGGAAGGTCTTCATTAGTTTATGGGTGGTGACATTGTTGGTGCAGATGTTGATGTAATCCAGAACAGAGGAAGCATATGTTTCAATGTCCGTATGCGAGTCAAGGGTGGCTTGAGTGGCAAACAGACTCCCGTCTGTGTGTTGAAACTGGTGCTGTAGAAGTGAGTCTGACCCTTCTGGCCACACTTTGACTGTCCTCACTGATGGTTTCACACATTTAATGAGGGGTAAATATTTGGGTAGGAGGAATAGTGATAGATGGTCAGATTGACCCATGTGGGGGAGTAGAATGGCATTGTTAATCCTCTGGAATGTTTGTGTACACATGGTGGGGCAGGAGACATTTTGGTGGAATTTGGGAAAAACAGTTTTCAGATTTGAGTGAGTGAATCCCCTGCAATCACCAAAACACCATCTGGGTGTTCTGTCTGCTGTTTGCTAATGGCAGCCTGCAGTTCTTTCATTGCTAGGTTAGCAGTAGCATCCGGGGGTATGTAGACTGCCATAACAACAATAGATGTTGTTTACTCCCAAGGCAAGTAAAAAGGCCTGCATCTAATCATCAGGTATTGTAGATTGGTTGAGCAGTGACTCCCGGTTAAGTTAGTGTTTGTACACTATGTTTTGTTTACATAAATGCACAGTCCACCACCTCTTGTCTTACCGTAGTCCACTTCAATCCTATCTGCTCTGAAGATATCATTGCCATCCAGCTCAATTACGTTGTTGGGTATGTTGTTAAGCCACGTTTCTGTAAAAATCATGACTTCGACATGATCATCCATTTGAGACATAAGATAACAACCGATTCTATCCTGTTAAAACATTCCCCTCCCCAAAACGACCTGCTGAAATAAATCTCATTTTGATTCGGATTGTGATTGGTGGTGCTAAGTTCAAAAACCTCCTTAAAGGATAGTGTATTGGGTTGTCCATGTTAGCACACATTTTATCCACACCAGAGTTTCACTGGGTCAGTTTGTCTAACATCTGTCTCTGTCTGTTTCTCTGTGTAGAAAGACGAGAAGGCCATGATGGCCAAGATGCAGAGGACGCGATCCAACTCCAATGAAGGCCTGATGCCTCGCTGGGTGCCAGACACAAGGTTCTCCAGGACCAAGGATTCTAAAGTCTTCAGACAGATGGTGAGATCTCTCTTGGCTCACCTGTATCTCTACCATGTCTCATCTTTCTCATGTCTCATCCATGTTTTAGCTGTCTCACCCATGTCTCATCTTCTCCTGTTTAAACTGTGTTTATTGGAGTCATCCGCGTGTCATCTTCCTCCTCCGTCTCACCTGTATCTCGCCCATGTCTCATCTATTTCATCTGCGTGTCATCTGTCTCTTCAACTTCCCTACTTCTTTGAGGCTCCCAATATTCTCACCCATAAATGTTGTCTCTAGTCAGAGTGCTTTTTGTCCTACTGTTATCTCCGTCATGCTGCTGTGTGTCTACTGATGTCTCTGTGGTCTCGCCGGTCCTGTCTTCTGAGGGCCAGCTGAAAGGGTTTTATTTATTGGCTAAACCCTGTCTTTCACAGCTCTTAAGTTTTGGTATGTTGGTTAATTCTCATTTTCTTTTTTTTCTCAGGGAATTGATGAGTCTTCCAGCAAAGACAAGTGAGTGTTTGAGGATTTAGTGACAAACACACATACCTAAGTATTGTATACGTTCACCTTCACAGACTCCCAGGCAGAGGGTCACATTCCCTTTTACAGACACCCAGACCGGGGGTCACATTCACCTTCACAGACCCCCAGATAGTGTCACATTCCCCTTCACAGACACCCAGACCAAGGGTCACATTCCCCTTCACAGACACCCAGACCAAGGGTCACATTCCCCTTCACAGATACCCAGACCAAGGGTCACATTCCCCTTCACAGACACCCAGACCAAGGGTCACATTCCCCTTCACAGACACCCAGACCAAGGGTCACATTCCCCTTCACAGACACCCAGACCAAGGGTCACATTCACCTTCACAGACCCCCAGATATTGTCACATTCCCCTTCACAGACACCCAGACCAAGGGTCACATTCCCCTTCACAGACCCCCAGATATTGTCACATTCACCTTCACAGAAAACAATGTAGACTCACATCCCCTTAAAGCTCATACCTTTTTCTCTCAATCCTCCCTCACTACCCTCCCCCTTTTCCAGCCGGGGTACCCAGGAGACAATGAATCCTGAGGATGAAGTGGATGAGTTTCTGGGGCGAGCCATAGATGCCCGGAGCATCGACCAACTGAGAAAAGACCACGTCAAGAAGTTCCTGCTTACCTTCCAGACCTCCAGCCTGGAGAAAAAGGTCTGTCCACAACATTTCCCAGAATACTCCAGTTTGGACTGTTAGTTCATCTCTGGCGTCTACATTAGTTCAAATCCACAGTCTGCTGATATTTCCTAAAATTAGTTTTGTCCCTTTTTGACGGTTATGGGTCTATCTCTCTCTGGTAGTATTCCAAGAAGGTGGATGATCGTTTCGGGGGTTATGTGGCTTGTACTCTACTGGTCTTCTGCTTCATCTCTTTCATCCAAATTGTCATCTTTCCACAGTGAGTGACTCTGTCTCTTACACACACACACATACACAAACCCGCACACACAAACATTCGTATTTCTGAGTCTTGTCGGTGTGTCTCTTCGTGCAGCACCCTGGTCATGCTGGGGATCTACATCAGTATCTTCATCATCCTCGCCAACATCCTCTTCATTTGTGCCATATATTCCTGCATTAAGGTAGGAGCCTCCACAACACCACCTACTGGACACAGACACACACAGAGAGAGAGAGAGAGAGAGAGAGACACACGCGCACACACACACACACACACACACACACACTAAACCAGCCTCCCTCATTACTCCTTGTAGCTGTTTCCGGCTGCGATGCAAACAGTGTCAAAGAAGATAGTCCAGTCTCGTACCAACAGCACTCTGGTGGGGGTGTTCACCATCATCCTCGTCTTCATCTCTGCCTTTGTCAACATGGTGAGCCTGAACAAATTGTCACACATACACACACACACCTATACACAAACACACAAACTTACTTACGTGTTCGTGTGTGTGCATGTTATAGTTTGCCTGTGACACAGAGAACTTGGTGGAGTGCATCGCCCGAGAGCTGAACATGTCTGTTGCCATGGTGACACCCTGTCTGATCCGTAACTTGTCCGTGTCGGTTGACGGGGGTCTTGACATATGCCCCAGCCAGGGCCTGTCTTGCCCCTTCCCGGAGGTGAGAGGTCATATTGCTAATTTTGCATGCGGATTGAAAAACAACAGTTCCGTACAGACGTTTTTGTAACCAGATGAGAGTGGATAGAAGTTCTAAGTGGATGATCCATTCTGTCTGTCTTTCTGTCCCTCAGTACTTCAGCTACAGTGTCTTGCTGACCCTGCTGGCGTGTTCGGTATTCCTGCAGATCAGTAGTATAGGGAAACTGGCCCTCATGTTACTAATCCAGCTCACTTTTCTGCTGCTGATGGAGTGGCCACAGGTGGCGCTGTTCGACAACGCCGACCTCTTCGTCACCTCCAACGCCCTGTGAGTACTAACTGCTGCACTCGGGAGGCTGCAACATCACGGTCATTCGTGGTTTCTTTGGCTGTTGTGTTTGACTGAATTCTTTTTTTCCTGTTTTTCCTCCAGTGATTTCAATGAAACTATTCAGTGGTCCAGTTTCAATGAAACTATGGATGAGTGGTATGTTTGGATTCAAAAGCTTTTCTGAAACCAATGTTTTAATCCTGTGGATTTTCTCTTTGACTCGGGCTCTCCGCAGTTTGCTTGGTGTCATTTCTGTTTTCTTTCTAGACGTTTCTCTGATCTCTTCCCGTGTTCCTGCAGCACGTTCGGTGTGACCAAAGTGTCCCTGAGGGTAATGACCCCTGTGATCCTCACTGTGTTTGTGCTGGCTCTCTACCTCCACGCCCAGCAGGTGGAATCCACCTCACGCCTGGACTTCCTCTGGAAACTACAGGTACCATGAACCTACGGGGGGATCACAACACTTCCTGGACAACAGCGAAGCATAGTGTAGTTTAAGTTGTTGCCCATCTGCCTTAAACATGCTCACTATTGACGTTCCTCCAGGCTACAGAGGAGAAGGAGGAGATGGAGGAGCTTCAGGCCTACAACCGCCGCCTCCTCCACAACATCTTGCCCAAGGACGTGGCCGCCCACTTCCTGGCGCGGGAGCGGAGGAACGACGAGCTCTACTACCAGTCGTGTGAGTGTGTGGCGGTCATGTTCGCCTCCATCTCCAACTTCTCCGAGTTCTACGTTGAACTGGAGGCCAACAACGAAGGCGTTGAGTGTCTGCGGCTGCTCAATGAGATCATTGCAGACTTTGACGAGGTAGGAGAGGGAGAAGGTACTTGTGTTTTTGAACGCTCATTGCCAGTTCACCGGACTCTGCCATTTGGCTCATTTTTGGTACCATTATATTCGCATTGTTAGTAAGTCCCAAGCCTGAGCCCATGTTTGTTGTCTTGCTCTCAGATCATCAGTGAGGAGAAGTTCCGTCAGCTGGAGAAGATCAAGACTATCGGCAGCACCTACATGGCCGCCTCGGGTCTCAACGACTCCACTTACGACCGCGAGGGCCGCTCCCACATCACGGCTTTGGCCGACTATGCCATGAGACTGAGGGAGCAGATGAAGTACATCAACGAGCATTCCTTCAACAACTTCCAGATGAAGATTGGTGAGGGCAAACACTCCAAAGGAGCTAAAAAAACAGCTTTAAAAAAGCTAGATGAGGTCGAAGATCATGTCAGCTGAACTTCATAATCAAATCTGAAATGCAGACAGGACTGAGCAGGATAGAGAGTGGTGTGGCAGACCAAAGAGAGATGGTTGATGGTAAAGGTAGTCACAGTATCTCACAAAAGTGAGTACACCCCTCACGTTTCCAAATTTGAGTATATCTTTTCATGTGACAACACTGAAGAAATGACACTTTGCTACAATGTAAAGGAGTGACTGTACAGCTTGTAAAACAGTGTAAATTTGCTGTCCACTCAAAATAACTCAACACACAGCCATTAATGTCTAAACCGCTGGCAACAAAAGTGAGTACTCCCCTAAGTGAAAATGTCCAAATTGGGCCCAATTAGCCATTTTCCCTCTCCGGTGTCATGTGACTCGTTAGTGTTACAAGGTCTCAGGTGTGAATGGGGAGCAGGTGTGTTAAATTTGGTGTTATCGCTCTCACACTCCCTCATACTGGTCACTGGAAGTTGACCAACATGGCACCTCATGGCAAAGAACTCTCTGAGGATCTGAAAAAAAGAATTGTTGCTCTAAATAAAGATGGCCTAGGCTATAAGAAGATTGCCAAGACCCTGAAACTGAGCTGCAGCACGGTGGCCAAGACCATACAGCGGTTTAACAGGACAGGTTCCACTCAAAACAGGCCTTACCATGGTCGACCAAAGAAGTTGAGTGCACGTGCTCAGCGTCATATCCTGAGGTTGTCTTTGGGAAATAGACCTATGAGTGCTGCCAGCATTGCTGCAGAGGTTGAAGGGGTGGGGGGTCATCCTGTCGGTGCTCAGACCATGCGCCGCACACTGCATGAAATTGGTCTGCATGGCTGTCGTCCCAGAAGGAAGCCTCTTCGAAAGATGATACAAAAGAAAGCCCGCAAACAGTTTGCTGAAGACAAGCAGACTAAGGACATGGATTACTGGAACCATGTCCTGTGGTCTGATGAGACCAAAATAAACTTATTTGGTTCAGATGGTGTCAAGCGTGTGTGGCGGCAACCAGGTGAGGAGTACAAAGACAAGTGTGTCTTGCCTACAGTCAAGCATGGTGGTGGGAGTGTCATGG
>JACXGI010002454.1:37683-60097 GCA_016801175.1 Esox masquinongy | reverse complement strand
AAGCAGTATTCCAACATGATAACGACCCCAAACACACCTCCAAGACGACCACTACCTTGCTAAAGAAGCTGAGGGTAAAGGTGATGGACTGGCCAAGCATGTCTCCAGACCTAAACCCTATTGAGCATCTGTGGGGCATCCTCAAATGGAAGGTGGAGGAGCGCAAGGTTTCTAACATCCACCAGCTCCGTGATGTCGTCATGGAGGAGTGGAAGAGGCCTCCAGTGGCAACCTGTGAAGCTCTGGTGAACTCCATGCCCAAGAGGGTTAAGGCAGTGCTGGAAAATAATGGTGGCCACACAAAATATTGACACTTTGGGCCCAATTAGGACATTTTCACTTAGGGGTGTACTCACTTTTGTTGCCAGCGGTTTAGACATTAATGGCTGTGTGTTGTGTTATTTTGACGAGACAGCAAATTTACACTGCTATACAAGCTGTACACTCACTACTTTACATTGTAGCAAAGTGTCATTTCTTCAGTGTTGTCACATGAAAAGATATAATCAGATATTTACAAAAATGTGAGGGGTGTACTCACTTTTGTGAGATACTGTATATTGTCGGGACCGTGGGTTTGGTATAAATAACAGAGATGTTTTTCAACCCATGATCTGTCTGTTTGCTCTCAGGTCTGAACATCGGGCCGGTGGTTGCGGGAGTGATTGGAGCACGGAAGCCACAGTATGATATCTGGGGAAACACAGTCAACGTGGCCAGTCGCATGGACAGCACAGGGGTCCCAGACCGCATTCAGGTACGGAGGACGTCACTCAGTTAACCGTCAGTAACTCATACTCGGTTCCTAGTTAGCATAGTGTACATTGAACTTTTAAATGTGTCTTACATTTTAGCCCTAAAAAACTTCTGTTTCTTTGTTGAATTTTCACTCCCCTCTTAGGTGACAACTGATCTCCACCAGGTGCTTTCAGATATAGGATACGTTCTGGAGTGTCGCGGTGTCGTTAAAGTCAAGGGCAAAGGGGAAATGACGACCTACTTCCTGAATGACGGACCGCCCAATAGTTAGCAGCCGTGGCAGCTTTTGCTGGGACTGTTCCCACTGCAAGTACACGGCACCACTACTGGGGACTCACACCACGAGCTAGCAGCTAACAACTAGCGATGCCATCACTTGAAAACTGAGTAAAGAGAAAAGACTTTGAGACTCCAGGACTTGAGAAGGAAAGTGTTCTTGTGGGGCAGACATGTTTTTGCGCCCCCACACATGGAAGGATGAGTAGTTTTCTCATGTCTAGCCTCTCCCTCAGGCTACTTGAAAGATGCAAAGTCTGTTTATTTAAAACAACGCCTTTAGCCTGTGTCAAAATAAGAAAAATGCTGTACATAAGGCTACTTTTTATTTGACTTCAGTTTGTGTGATTTTTCTTTGTATTTTTTTTTCAAGAGAGTTATGAAACAGGTACTCATGTTTTATTTTTGAGTTATTTATTTTAATCTTGATGTTTTGTGCAAAAACTCCTTTATGAAAATGTGATAATATACAAACACAAATATCCAGTTTATTACACGTTTATGATTGTGTATGTACATGCATATTTGTGTGCGTATGAATGTGTATAAATTAAGAAGGAAAATATTGACCAAAGACCAAAGTATTTACAAAAAACAAGACAAGACATGTCTTATGTTCTCACAAAAGACACAGCATCCTCAGTCTTTTTACTACAGTTCTGGCAAAGGCTATTTCTCAGTACAAGAAAAATCTGTAATAACTTTCATTTTAAGGTCCAGTACAGTTTCAGTGATAACATCTGTAGGATTACTTTGCCCCATCTATACAATATCTTATTTTAGAGTAATGACTTGGAAGTCCGGTACAGAGGATTTAACAAAATGAAAGGATATGACAGTTCCACCCAGGCTTGTGGCCCCCTCCTCCCTAACCCATGTCACAATAACTCACACTGCAATGCTCAATAAGAGCTGAGAGTTTGAGAACCCAAGGTACAGCTTTATACATCACCACCATTAAGGCATACTGTCGACTGCTCCGCCCCTTTCGATGAAGTACGTTTTCTGTGCAAATGGAAATAAAAGGTTTAGAAACAACAAAAAAGGTCCCAGACCCATGAAAGGTGAGGTCTGGGAATAAGATGCAGTTGTATTGGACACCCTCCTACCTTTGAATCGCTAACAAGATTTATTTTCTAAAGCAAGAAGGAAGTATATATATATATATATATATATATATACTCTATATATTATACTTCAACAGATTATGACTGAATACTGTGCTTTATAATCTTAAAGGGGCATAACAATTTTCACTGTGAGGTTTTTACGATACAACATGAACTGCTTTCTTGCCAAACTTAACCACTCTAAAGCATGTCTGATTGTGCTATCCTCTTTTCATTTTTGTTCGTTTTAACATTGGGTATTTTGTATCACCTCTGTAATCATCATTTGTATTATTCTTATGGTCGTTGTTATTTTGATTAATTCTAATGCTTATTATGATAATTCCATTCCAGTGATGAGAAAGACCAGAATGCTTTCTTATAAAATGTCAGACGTAAGCTCAAGCTTATTGGTACCAAATGATCAACTGCATCTTTCTCACCACCCTACAGTATTTCAAACACAGGCCCTAAACTCCATCACACATACCCACATTAGCTGCTGCTTTTGCGTCAAACTCCAAGCTCTGCCATGAATAATGGAATAATTTACACACAAATACGGATCGTACACATGTACCTTTCTACTAAGCAAACACTACTGCACGATCAGGTTGCTGACTTATCCCATGCCTTCTCGGACTACGTGTCCCTGTTCATAGAAACAGGACACAATCAGCAGTCTGAGCAGTATTTCCTATTAGAAATCTGCCTTAATTGAACCAGCCACTGGAGAATACAGCAGGAACGGGAACTGTCCCTGATTGCCACAGCTGAGTTTCCCACTGACAGCATAGAGAGAGGAAGAGAGGAAAGGGTAGAGCGACAGCCCATGAAAGCTAATAGAAATCCTTTACTGACCTTATGATTAACTGAAAAGAGACTTCACTCTGTTCGTTTGACTTCGCATTCCCTCATAGGACCCTCGTCATCGTTACTCTCACTACCACACTTGGCAACCGACAGTTGATCACGTTCGTACCATAAAGAGCTCATGCAGCCTTGCGCTATTGGTCCCTTCCCGTGCTGTGAAGTGTGGCCTTGAGCATGGGGGACAACCAGGGAACAGTAACGGTCATGGACTTGATAAACGATTGAGGTTGTGACTGACAGAGAGATTCACAGAAGAAATAGATCCATATAATGGACATGGTTAGTAAGGTGATACACAATGTATTCTTTCCATTTCTATGGGATGTCTTGTCTTTTAGATTGGACAGGGTGTTGATTGTTGACTTTTGGGATGTTTTTAGGGGACACTGAAGGGGAGGAGGGGTCAAGTACTACTGAAACAGTCTTTTGGTGAGGCCTGATGAATCCTACCCTATTACTTTTTTTCTGAGTTCATTTTCTACCCCCAGAGTTGAAAAGGGACAGTTTTTTTCTGATATGAATGACAAGAAGAGTTGTGGACTAGAAAAATAACAATACCCCTTGAAGAAAAAAATAAAAAGTCAATGGCTGTTTTGATTGGTTTTATAGTGTTCATTTCTGTTCATGCGTGTGGTTTCCCAGGGTCATAACACGTTGTCACACCACATAACTCCTCCACATTCACTGGATTGGTTGAACAGTGTAGAAGAGAATCTCCCCTGACCTTCAACCCCCAGTTCTATTCAAGACCACTATACAGTAGATATATCATTATTTAACACTTGTGCCATCAGGTGAATCTAGTAAATTATCTTATCTAGGGGCAACAAAACAATTAGTTCCATGTAGGTATGACACATTCATTCCTCAGTCTAAGGTGGGTTAGCTGCACAATTTTACCTGTCAAAACGCAGAAGTCAATTGACTTGATACAGAAGCTAATAAAAAGAACATGCTATGATGAAAATGGTTCAGTTTATTAAACCATAACAGCTAGTCTTTGTGGTTCAAATGTCCCAAGGTTCTTGGCATTGTGGATATCTATGTTGCTGCTGGACAGGAAATCAGAATAAGCTGAACTCTCGGTCCGTCATTGACATCTCTTCCACAAACCTGAGGAAAAACAGTAGGCAGAGTGAGGCAGGTTGACACCTGACAAAATAGTGAAGCTCAAATCAAACATGTCACTCACTTGGTCATCTCACTATTCCTGCGGGGGAATCGTTTCACTTGGGTCCAGGATTCCTGCGTATTTCGACCTCCACTTGGTATCCACCATCCACACTGCTGGCTCTCTGTAATGGGCATCGAGTACAGCTGATTTGGCGCTAGGGAAGAGAGACCCCATGTCAATCAGTACTGATCCTTCCAGTAGGCAGTGTATTCAAAGAGTTTAGAAATAACTGGTCACATAAAAGTACATCTGGGGGTCTGAGCCTGTTTAAGCATCTCCCTGTACCGCTCCAGGCTCCCTCTGTGAATGTCTTTACTGAAAGGAGGAGGCTGGGTGTAGCTATTTGTGCAGACATCGACGCATTCAGGGGCTCCCCTGTGTACATGAATGGGGTGCAGTCCTGACTGTTTAGTCCAGTTGCTTGAATCAACCTCATTATCTGTAAAGGAAAAGGTCATGGAGTCAGGCATGCCTCATTATGAGTATATACGCCATCGAATAACCTTCAGGTTAACTCTAGTTAATCGAAAAAGCATGGCAAGAAGTTACAGTTACTAGCTGATGTTATAGACAGGTCATTTTCACACGAACAGAGGAATTATTTTAGCTTGTTTCAAAAAGTGAACAAAGCAAAAACATTCCTATTTTACCAATAAGACAATACATCTACCCAGCAAGCGTTAAACACAGATAGGTTAGGTAACGATAACTGCCTAGCACAGTCATTGCCATGTATTGGAAAAGACAAAAAAAGCACTCACCACGGGAGGAAGCGGGCGCTCGTGGATTCACCAGCATCTTGTCTCCGATTGGATTTTGATAGCCCAAATTTGTTATCCCGAAGAAAGCCATCAAGCACCGTCGCCAGCAACAGTCTGAAGCTGAACAGGTTAGCAGAAAAACGTGGGCAAGCACCAGAACCCCGTATAGCAAATAAATCACGGCTTCCGGTTTACACGAAACCATGGTAACAAGCGCCACCCCATCAACTAAGGTTCATCAGTGGGTGGAGCCTAGGTTAAGAAGAGCTCGGTGTTGAAAAACGTTCGCATACTAATGCATGACGATCTTCTGTTTTGTGTAATTAGGCATAATGCCAACTTTGTTTATTACATATCTGTTAATCTCATGGACGTATTGTTTAAGTTGTACATCTGACCAATAACTCATTAACGGTAACCAATAATATTTTTCTGAACGTTTCTCTCATTGAAGTCCCCCTGTTAAGTTCTAAGTGTTAAGAATGATACTGGTAGCCTAGACACAAAGTTTTAGCCAAAGGACCTGTTCTGCAACCCATAGAGCAAGATAGACGCCTTTATTTGCCTAAATTCTTCTTATTTGCTATTTTAATGTAGTCAAATGGATGGGACTTCCAACGTCATGATTCCAGATGACCCACCAACTGAGACCTTGAGCTTCTTGGCTTATCCTCATCAGGAAGGAAGAACGTTGTACGTAGTCCCACCCACTGACTACAATAAAATGGCAACAGTAGGCTACTCGATTGCAATGTCCAAAACAATGGTCGGTTAAAAAGGATTGAGCCAGAGCGACTTGCCCTGGATTAACCTAATAGTTTAATTGGGTTAGGGAGATAAACGTAATTGTCCAATTGTCCAGCACATTCTGAAACAAAAATACGTATCTTTGTTCTTGTATAGTGTTGAACAACGATTTAATAAGCACAAACAGACTTTAGAATTAACTGCTTGGCAACAATTTGAACGGAAACAGTAAGCCTGAGACACATTTTAAGGACAGTGTACTTACTAACAATGGTGGCCCAGAGATTTTGTATGGTGCGTGCTGCCCGAGTGTAGCTGTTTAGAATGGCCATAACTCTGTTGATCCGACTACACGCCACCACATCCGCCAAAGAGGAGCAAACGCGCCAAAGACGTTTGAAGAACGTTTTTGGGAGAAGTGTAATTCAGTACAAACTGAACTGAACGCACCCTTTCTTATCAGTACAATGGAGCGCACCTGGTGCGGTGTGGGATTTAGGCACGTATGATAACCATGTCATAGTTTTATGTTCAGAAGAGATCTACCCTTTGGGGCAGCTTGATCTACCCTTTGGGGTGTTTTTTCCGGGAAAAAGTAAGTTATATGTTGTAATTTGTAATCATAACGGGTTGGTTGGCTGACACAAGTTTTAAAGCTCTCAAAATGCATTAATAATAAATAGGGAATATGCTGTGTGCTCATACGTAGATAAATAGTTTTCCTATTTTGCTTTTGCTGCAAAAGGTTAGCAGAAGATGGAATAGCTTATCACAAACTTTCCTCCCCATTTCATATTTCTTTACAAGAGTGACTTTCAACATTGACCTATTGACTGTTATTCTTTCCAATACATAGCACATGTAAGATGTATTATTTGACAGACTGGCTTCAGAGAGACAGAATCTGTATAACTGGCCTGGATGAGATTCCGTTTTCTCTGACTGAAGGATACTTTGTTCAGTTATGTATAATATATGAATGAGGAACTTGTATCCTGAGACAGTCGTTGACTAATCCTTTGTTATTTAGAGATATGGATGAGATGACTCCAGACAACAGTTCAGAATAAGAAAGTCTTAAGGTTAATCTTTCAGAGGCTCTTTTTGTTTGATACAACTTTATTTGAATTATCCTCTCCAGTTTGAAAAATCAAATGGTTTTATTCTTCCCGCAACTATCATTCTACCATACATGCATGCCTTGCAAAGCCAATATTTATACACAAGTGTAAAAGGAAGTAGTACCAGAGAGTATGTGACCGCACTGTCTGCCTAGAGGACAAAGCCTTTATCAGGCCTTCTGTATTTACATATTACACAGTGAAGCTCCTCTGAGGTGTATCCCATGGTATTGAGTTTCACTTGGGTATTGTAGAATGCATATGTTGGAGGTCTAAGACCTATAGCAGTCACTGAAACATATTCACTGTTACCAGTAGTATTTAGTAGCCTCCCTGGTGCTGCAGTGAAGTGCTGTTGTGTCACCTCGGCCCAGGTTCAAGCCCTGGTTGCACCGCTGTGGCAAGGAGACCCATAAGGCTGGTGGGTGTTGGTGCAGGACAGTATGTTGGGAAGAGGGATGGCAGCAGGTGTTTCCTGGTCACATTGCACTTTAGAAACTTCTTGGGGCAGGTCAGGTACCTGGTACTGGCTGATTAGGTTTCTTTAGTCAGAGCGTTTTGAGTAGTGTGATCAGAATCAGCACGGTTTGGCAAGGCATGTATTGGAGGATGAATGTACCAATCTTTGACTTTAACAAGCCCATTGGGAGTTGCTGCAATGAAACTAAGTCTTTCCAGCATTATGGATGTGACATTTTGCCAAATCACAACTTTGACGTCTCTCAGAACGCACAAATACAAGGCAAATGTAGCTTTTGCTGTGTGTCGTTAGTACCCCTTGGAAGGGAGTGTAGAGGCCAAAAAGTTAAAATCTAAGAATTAGCATGTTAGCGACATTAAACTAATTAGAAGAGTACAGTGCCTTCAGAAAGTATTCAGACCCCTTTACGTTTTACACATGTTGTGTTATAGACTTAATTCATAACTGATTAAATAGTGTTTTTGCCATCAATCTACACAAATTAATCCATAAAGACATAGGAAAACATCTTTAGATTTGTCATCATGTGTCAATTGATCTTCCTGGAGATGGCTCTAGAACTTGTCCACTTGTGACAAATTCAATTGATTGGACATGATTTAGAAAGGCACACACCTGTCTATTTAAGTTCCCACACTTCACAGGTGCTTGTCAGATCAAAATCCTATCCATGAAGTCCAAAGAACCCTCTGCACACCTAAGAGATTTGTTTTTGAGGCATAGATCTAGGAAACTTCCTAGAGCAACTGGGCAAGAAGGGCCCAAAGCAACTCTAACAGAGATTTCAGATTTTCTCTGCAGAGATGTGAGAACCTTTCAAAAGGATAACTATCTATGCAGTACTCCATCAGTCAGGCCTGTATGGTAGAGTGACTAGACGGGAGCCAGTCCTGAGTAAATGTCATATGACTTGTAACTTGAAGGATTCTTAGAGCATGAGAAAAAAGATCTAGTCTGACTAGGCCTGAATGCCAAGCTCTACATCTGAAAACAAGATACCTCTCACAGCTGGCTAATACCATACCAATACAGAAAGGTCCTTGAAGAAAATCTGATCCAGAGAGCACGGACCTCAGACTGGGGCGTAGATTTATTTTCATCATGACAACAACCAAAATCACACAGCTGAGACAATGCTGGAGTGGATTCGGGAATAGTCTGTGAATGTCTTAGAGAGGCCCAGGCAAAGCCAGGATTTGAACCCCATTGAACATCTGCAGGGAGACCTGACCATTGCAGTTCACCAACACTGTCCATTGAATCTGACAGAGTTTGAGAGGATCTACAAGGGAGAAACTGCCTAAATCCAGGTATGCAAAGCTGTAAGACATCCAAGAAGACTCAATGCAGTGATCACTGCCAAAGGCACCTATACAGTACTGAATAAAAATGTTTCACTTTATGAAAAAAATGTTTTTGCTTTGTCATTATGACCTATTGAGTGTAGATTGATGTAACTTTTTTTTTTAAATCTAATGATTTCTGGATGAAATCTATAACACAACAAAATGTGGAGAAAGTGAAGGTGTTCAAATACTGTACATGAAGTCTGAATAAACTATACAGTGAGGGGAAAAAATTATTTGATCCCCTGCTGATTTTGTATGTTTGCCCACTGACAAAGAAATGATCAGTCTATAATTTTAATGGTAGGTTTATTTGAACAGTGAGAGATAGAATAACAACAGCAAAAAAATCCAGAAAAACGCATCTCAAAAATGTTATAAATTGATTTGCATTTTAATGAGTGAAATAAGTATTCAACCCCTCTGCAAAACATGACTTAGTACTTGGTGGCAAAACCCTTGTTGGCAATCAGAGGTCAGATGTTTCTTGTTGTTGGCCACCAGGTTTGCACACATCTCAGGAGGGATTTTGTCCCACTCCTCTTTGCAGATCTTCTCCAAGTCATTAAGGTTTTGAGGATAACGTTTGGCAACTCGAACCTTCAGCTCCCTCCACAGATTTTCTATGGGATTAAGTTCTGGAGACTGGCTAGGCCACTCCAGGACCTTAATGTGCTTCTTCTTGAGCCACTCCTTTGTTGCCTTGGCCGTGTGTTTTGGGTCATTGTCATGCTGGAATACCCATCCACGACCCATTTACAATGCCCTGGCTGAGGGAAGGAGGTTCTCACCCAAGATTTGACGGTACATGGCCCCGTCCATCGTCCCTTTGATGTGGTGAAGTTGTCCTGTCCCCTTAGTAGAAAAACAACCCCAAAGCATAATGTTTCCACCTCCATGTTTGACGGTGGGGATGGTGTTCTTGGGGTCATAGGCAGCATTCCTCCTCCTCCAAACACGGCGAGTTGAGTTGATGCCAAAGATTTTGGTCTCATCTGACCACAACACTTTCACCCAGTTCTCCTCTGAATCATTCAGATTTTCATTGTCAAACTTCAGACGGGCCTGTACATGTGCTTTTTTGAGCAGGGGGACCTTGCGGGTGCTGCAGGATTTCAGTCCTTCATGGTGTAGTGTGTTACCAATTGTTTTCTTGGTGACTATGGTCCCAGCTGCCTTGAGATCATTGACAAGATCCTCCCGTGTAGTTCTGGGCTGATTCCTCACCGTTGTCATGATCATTGCAACTCCACGAGGTGATATCTTGCATGGAGCCCCAGACCGAGGGAGATTGACAGTTCTTTTGTGTTTCTTCCATTTGCGAATAATCACACCAACTGTTGTCACCTTCTCACCAAGCTGCTTGGTGATGATCTTGTAGCCCATTCCAGCCTTTCTGATTGAGAGGGGATCAAATACTTATTTCACTCATTAAAATGCAAATTTTTTTGTTATTCTTTCTCTGTGTTCAAATAAACCTACCATTAAAATCATAGACTGATCATTTCAGTGGGCAAACGTACAAAATCAGCAGGGGATCCAATCAGTTTTTCCCTCACTACATGATATTACATGAAATGTACATGACATGCTTTTCCGAGACTGATCATGTTGACAAAGGTCTGAATTTTCTTGTTTTAGTTCATAACATGGTTATCATTTCAAAGATAAGGCATGACTTAACGTGCAGTTCAAGATCATTTTCCATGATTACTTTAGCAAGAATAAGTGATTACATCCTATGTTATGGATGTTAGTCTGAAAGAGACATTCAACACTGCGCATTTTTTCTTACACCTGCACAATTACTGAGATTGTACACACCAACTAACCAGAAACACTTGTCACAATGTGTCCCAATTCTTTTGGTGCCCTGACGTAAGGGACATCATTTACAAATAACACTTTATATAAATAGTTAAACCAATATGTACTGAATTTCCCTCAAAAGCTGATCATTTATAGTTCAACCACATTTGATTGCAGTTTCTGACATAAACTGGTGAAAGATTAGATTGATTAGTTTGTGGACTGTTGTATTTCAAATGGACTTCTCTAGGCAGTCAGTCAAAACCAAATAAGCCATCACATGACTCACCTGTCACTTCTTTTTTTTTTTTTTTAGCCTTTCAGCTGTTCTTCAGCACATCTGCAAGATGCGCATGTTCTCCCGCCGCCACAACCTTCCCTTTAAGCTTGCCATTCTAGCGGGCTCCATATTCTTGGTCCTGTGTCTCATCATGCTGTACGATGTAGGGGGCGGGACTTCACCGGAACCATGGCTCCGGGAGCTGTCTGATAAAAAGTCACGTGTGATGGGTGTGATCAGAGGTGCCGCGTCAAACATGGGCTTCCAGATCGGTGCCCCCCTTCCACCTCCCTCGAAGCCTGGGACTGACCCCACTGGCCGCCACTGCCCACCTGGGTTCTACAGCCGGGAGGAGCTTCAACCACACCTGGAGAGGCCCCCGCAGGACCCTTCGGGCCCCGGGGCCTATGGCAAACCATTTGTGTGGGGCGTGTTGTCCCCTGCAGAGATTAAAGAAAAGCAGGATGGGCTGACCAAAAATGTTTTCAATCAATTTGCCAGCGATCGTATCTCTCTTCACCGCAGCCTGGGCAATGACACACGTCACCCAGAGTGAGTACAAGAAGGACTGAGGGGAAGCTGGTTAGGAGCGGTCACTGTACAAAAATGTCCATGAAAATGTTAGAGATTATATTTGTTATCCAACCATGTTTTATTTTTATTTTTTTAACCCATGATTGTCTTGCAGGTCCATAAGAGAATATGCAATGTGAGTTATGTACATCACAAGTCCATTAAAACATATACAATGTGGGTTATGTACATCGCAGGTCCATTAGAGAATATGCAATGTGGGTTATGTACATCGCAGGTCCATTAGAGAATATGCAATGTGAGTTATGTACATTGCAGGTCCGTTAGGGAATATGCAATGTGAGTTATGTACATCGCAGGTCCATTAGAGAACAGGCTCTTGTTGTCAGGTGTCTAGGTCAACGGTTCCGGCGGTGCCCTCCCCTCCCCACCACCAGTGTTATCATCGTGTTCCACAACGAGGCCTGGTCAACCCTCCTGCGGACAGTTTACAGCATTCTGCACACGGCTCCGGCCTTCCTGCTCACAGAGATCCTACTGGTGGATGATGCCAGCACCGATGGTGAGTGTGTAGGTTGGAAGGTAATATAAGCCTGACTGAAAGCAACAGCCTGTCACAAATTTACATGAAGTTCTGATAAGAGTATTTTACAAATAGATCTTGTTTATTGCCCTGCTACTCCCTTCTCCATCTTCTCTATTACATGAATATTAAGAGAGGTTTCATAACTCCCAGTATCAGTGTGTTCAGTGGAAAACTTCTACCTTGGGGGATTGATGGAGTCTTTCTCCGTCTTATGGTTCATTTTACCAATTTTTTTCAGAACATCTGAAATCCCGCCTCGATGAGTATGTCCTGCAGTTGAAGGTTGTGCGAGTGCTACGGCAGTGGGAGAGGAAAGGGTTAATAACAGCAAGGCTACTGGGGGCGCGAGCGGCTCGAGGGGAGATCCTCACATTCCTGGATGCACACTGTGAGTGTCTGAGAACAGGAAGTACTGTCTTCTCACAGAATGCTCCTGTCACTATTGGGTTTACATCTGATTAGTCTGGTGAGGCCACACCTCCAATCTCGTCAGACCTCCTCCTACAGTAACTACAATCTAGGCCTGGTTTAAGAGGTTAACATCTGATCAACTCTTTATGCTACTCCAAAGAATAATTTTCATCAAATCGCCCTTCTTGATCTGTTTAAAAATATGGAAACCATTTGAATGAAATGAAGGAACATGTGAAAAAGTTACACTTTAGGCCAAAGCATAAATGAGAGGGACACCTAAAAACCCATCCCCAACTTCTAAAACAGGCCATTTGAAAATTGGTCAAGAAGATGGTATCAGGAGTTAGACATGGATGAACTGGCCAATCTGATGCCTATTCACATACATACACTTTTGATAACCTGTGTTGCACCATTCAATTGTTGGGTTACACCCATTGCTTCACAGAAGCTGATCTCTAACCAATTTCATTTTGATTTCTTTGGAAGAAGAAAGAATTCAGAATGCTCTCTTAATCTCTTCAAGACAGTGTATAACAGCAGATAACTTGCTTTAAAACAGAAGTTTGTCATCATCCAAAATGATGGTTTAAATTGGGAATGCATCAGTACATGTCTCTATCCTATCCTTGGTAAGGTGAGTGTTTCGATGGTTGGCTGCAACCCCTTCTGGCCCGGATAGTAGAGGAACCTACTGCAGTGGTCAGCCCTGAAATCGTTGTCATTGACCAGAACAATCTGAAGTTTGTTAAACCCACTGGCCGTGCCCGGAACCGTGGAAACTTTGACTGGAACCTCACCTTTGGATGGGAGCTGATCCCTGAGAAATACCAAAAGCAACGCAAGAACGAAACGTATCCTGTCAGGTACCTTTACACAAACAGGCACACATGCTAGTTTCTGACGCATTGTCCGACTGAACATAAATGTCTCCTCCTAGGACTCCTACGTTTGCCGGTGGGCTGTTCTCCATCTCTAAGGCGTACTTTGAGCACATTGGGACCTATGATGACAAAATGGAGATCTGGGGAGGTGAGAATGTGGAGATGTCCTTCAGGGTAAGTTATGCAGAATCTGGGGCAGGGAGGTTGTACCTCAACAAGCAATTTGCCTGACTGGAGTAGGTGGTAAATGTAGATGTTATGCCCTCTGCTGGTCAAAGCAGACAGTGCCTCTGTGTCAGTGATGCTCTCAACTTGCTATCAACCATTCAGTCTTTGGTCTTTTCTAGAATGTTCTGTGTGTTGTCTCCCTGTAGGTCTGGCAGTGTGGAGGCCAGCTGGAGATCATCCCATGTTCAGTGGTGGGCCATATCTTTCGTAGTAAAAGCCCTCACACGTTTCCCAAAGGCAAATCTGTGATAACTCGCAACCAGGTGCGCCTAGCTGAAGTCTGGATGGACGACTACAAGCATTTGTTCTACCGCAGGAACACAAAAGCTGCTGCTATAGCCAAAGAGGTTGGGATTAGTGTCTCCAATGTATTATACATGATAATGCTAGTCTCGGTTCTGTTCCCACACTACTAAGGGGATTAGTGTTATCCAGTTATTGTTAATATGTTAAAAAAAAATGGCATTGGTCTGTTTTTGTTTTACTTTTTTCCTGTTCCCTCAGAACGCATATGGTGACATCTCTGAACGCCTCAAACTGAAAGAGAAGTTAGGCTGCAAGAATTTTACATGGTACTTGCGCAACATTTACCCTGAAGCCTATGTTCCAGACCTCACCCCCGTCAAATTCGGAGAGGTAATTTTATTAAATGAATTTCCCTTCTATTAAATATTTGATTGTCCCTTTACAATTATCCGCTGTCATCCACTTTTCAGAATGAATAGTTTGCTAAAAATTATATTTTACAAGCTCAAGAACATTGGCTCTAAGACTTGCCTGGATGTGGGAGAGAAGAATACAGGTGGCAAACCAGTTACCTTATATGTGTGCCACAACAGTGGAGGAAACCAGGTACTTTAGTCAAACTCGTGTACAATATGCAGAGCTGTGAGTGTGAAGACTCTGTTTACTTGTCACCATGTTTCCCTAACGTAACATTTCTCTGTGTAGTACTTTGAGTACACATCCCACCAGGAACTTCGGCACAACATCGGTAAGCAGCTGTGTCTGCATGCGACTCCCGGGGCTGTGCTGGTATCCATCGAGCTCTGCAGCCTTAAGGGCTTAGGAACTGCGGTGGCCCCGGAGCAAGTCTGGCATTTCACACTGGTATGCAATTGACACACTGTCCACAACTGTCAATGTGTTTTATTGGTTGATTTGTTTCACATTTACACTAATACATAACATTCTTCTCCAGGGCTCTGGAAATATAACTGTGGGTTTCTTCCAATGTTATAGTATGTGGAGAGTCTGTGGAAATAATTTTCTCTCCACAATGACAGCACTGTTGTATTTTAGTCATGTTAAAAAGAACTCCTCCTAAAAAGTTGTATTGTGTCACATATTTGAACATACTGATATGAAATCTCTTGTTCAACACTGACAAAAAAAGGTAACCTAATATAACAAAGGCACTGAAGGATCATACTTGGCAATCCTTTACTCATTAAATTGAACAGAAATACAATCATAATGCAGAAAAATAGTACTCCCATAACTTCAATAGCTTGTTTTTCCCCCTTTGTCTAAAATAACATGTAGCTGTTTCTTATAACTGTATGTCAATCTGTTACATTGACTGGGAGGAATGTTTGCCCACTTTACAGTACTGCCTTAACTGTATCATGTTTGAGGGCTTTCTTGCACACACGGTCTGCTTCATGTCCCCCCACAGCATTTTGATTGGATTGAGAACTGGTCTTTGACTCAACTATTGCATAACCCTCCATTTCTTCTTTCTGAGCCTTTCTATTGCTTCTCTGCTTGTTGCTTTTCTGCGTGTTTGTTTTAGAACATTAACCTGTTGCAAGATCCATGTTTGATCTTGCAACGTTAACCTGTTGCAAGATCTATGTCAGCTTGTTGATGGATGGCCTCACATTGTCCTCAAGCATCTTTTGGTTAGCTCTTGGGCTGAATTTGGTGGGGTGACCTGCACTATGTAGATTACCAGGGGTCTAGGTTTTTCTCCATTTGTGGGTGATCAGGAAGTGGAATAATGTACTTTGAATTGTTTGGAAAAGGCCTTGTAACCCCTCCTGGACTTGTGCATCAATGTTATTTCTTCTGAAGGTCTTGCATATGTCTTTGACCAAGTTCCCAATCTTTATAGAAGGCTGGATCCTCCCAAATTACACTAATTTTTTATAAAGTAATTTGCAGCTGTTTGGAAACTTGATTCTACTTTAGCCATTTTATGGGACAGTAAATGTAGGGGTGTTTGTTTGTGCATAAATTGTGTTCTGTTCTGGTTTTATTTATTTGTGTGATTTTGTCTTTGTCATCTCAATGCACATGGTTGGGATATACCTCAGCTGTGCATGTGTCCAAATCTTTTTCACATGACTGTATTAGCACAATAACAACTTTAACAAACACATGCTGCACACAACTTGACTATATTTAAACTGCAATATTGTTAGGAGGAAAATATTGAACTGACTTTGGTCAATTTGGCAGTTCACAAAGTAATTGTATTTTGTTCATGATTGTTTTTTTATGTAAACAGGGTTCACTCTTGAAGAATCCCTCTTCTGACAAATGCTTGGCAATAGATGGAAGTAAAGTCGTGATGAGTGGCTGTGACTCAGCCAATCAAAAACAACAATGGATCTTCAGCTGACCAGCAGGATCCAGGGAGTGAGATGGATCTCTTCATCATGCATTCAAATTTGAAGCCCTTTATACCACATTTATAAATGAAATGCGGTTCACTGCACAGTTTGAATATTTTTATATACATATTATTTAAGTACTTTGTGTATATTCTTCATTGATTTAAAGGAGTTGAAGTTTGCTCTTTGAAAGGTATTTTGTAGATGATCAGAATTAGAGAACTTTCTGTTTTGCACTTTTCACTTTTTTATGAACTATTCACCAGCTTCAAGTTTTACTTGTACTTTGTATGGTACTGTAAGACCCTAGAGTCAAGTGTTGAGTAAATTCCTGAACAATTCAAAGAAAATTATTACAATCCTTGCAATGAGCTATGAATTCCAATTCGGCAATGTAGTAGTGGATTGTCTGGTTGCATAGGGTGTTCTTTTATAAAGCCAGTGAGCATAAGCGGAGAGAATATGATATTCCCATCCTATTCCTTTTTTTTACCTTGATATTTTCCTCCTGAAATGAATTCTGGTCTCCCAAATTAAGTGTTTTCAGATAATCGATTAAGAACATCTCCATATCAGAAAATGACCAGATCACATATTTATAATTCAATTGTAGTTGTAAAGCTGGAGTGTGCTGTAGACTCAACTTCATATGTACCAGCTAAATTCTTCCAAGTGAGCAAGATAAATCAAACCAGCTGGTGAGATGCGCTTGGAGATGAAGCATGTGATGATCTTTGACCATCCTGCACCTAGTTAACACGATGAGACAACTCTTGAAATTGGGAGGCCAGTCCAAAACAAGAAAACATATGTTTTCCAGTTCAGGGTCGGCCTCTTGTTTGTCTTTGTATAGAATTCACTTGTATTCCCACCAATAGGAAGAGCTTATTAAGAGTTTCCAACATGTGAACTAAATAGTTATTCCCTTATGGTATATTTTTCATTAAAGCCATAGTTTTTAACCAGGGGATCCCCGATCTTTACATTTCGTGGTCTACTAAATCTCATAACATCTTGAAGACCACCAAGAGTGGAGTTACTTAAATGTTTTACATGACATTTATTCTACATTTGAGCAGCAAGATAATTTCAGTGAAAGTAATAAAGGCCTGGTGTTACAAACCATATAAACTTTAGTTTATGGCATGAATTATTCCAACGGTTACATTGGTATTGGCCATAGGGCAAAATACATGAATACAAGTTGAAAATATATATTTTTAAATTCGCGGACCTCAGGTTGAAAACCACGAGTCAATCTTTGGTTAAACCCCGCCCATCATCTTTAAAAGTCTTTGTAAATATGACGTCATTAGAGACCGTAATGGGCAGTGGATCGAGTGCTGGTGAGTTTCTCTCTAAACCAATAAAATCACTGAATTGAGTCGTGTCATTTTAACAGGGAAGGAAACTACGCTAGAGATATGTACTGCAAGTATTTTGGTGCTTTGTGAGTTTACAGAAGTATCGGATGAGATTAGTTCTGTAATCGCCCCATTCTCAGCTAATCGTTTGAATTGGAAATGGCTGGAAGTAAGTAAATGGCTAGATAGACATGTTTTGTTAAAGGTATGTTTAACGACAACTCGACAGCTAGCTGAGTGCTAGGGAGTCATGCTGCAGAAGAAACAAGAACGAACGTGATGTCGACGTTGTGTATTTTTTTAAAAGAAGTTTGTAATTTATAGTAAACCATGGTAACCTAAGTCCAAATATTTTGTGCGCAGCATTATTAGTTGGCCGATTTCCTTGTTCAGGGGCAACTTGCTAGCAGCTTGTAGCTAAACACGCCCCTATTATTTCAGTGGTCACAGCACGGTTAGCTAGGGTTAGCCCAAATACTCGGGATTGGGTTGAGGATTTTGCTAATAACATTATACTCGCTGATGTGTTGTGTGACTATTTCTGTCTATAAAGTGAAGAGTACTTATTTAGAGCAGTGCCCTTGCTACAGTGTGTAAACTGCATTTTTGGACCTTTTACATTTCTCCCTGTTTGTGGGTCCTCAATCTGACTCAAGAGAGACCTGCCAGTGGTGCCATTGCGCAACAACGAACTGGTATGGTTACTGTATCGTACAAAGTGATGATTGTCTCGTCTTGCATGTAGAATCTAGCTTGTGTATTTTTAGCTTACTGGGCTTTGTCCTAAGCTGCTGCCCAATATCGGAACGCAAGGACGTAAAACAAAGACATATATATTATATAAGACTGACTATATTAAAACGTGCCTTATTAGTTTATTCCAAGGCATCGCTGTGTATGTTACTTTAAACCGTTTTGAGAGTTGTGTGGTTGCACCGTGTTTGAAAGTAGTTGTGGCTGTTTTCCCTCGGTATGAATCATTGGCAGGGCCAGAGCAGTGCTCTAGTCAATTGGCATAATAGTGTGATATTCCACGTTTTCAATCGCTCCTTTAGTATGAAACTAGATGACAATGTATTATGAATGTGTGCTTGTTCCTTCAAGTGTCATCATACATGTTCTTGACAATAACTTATCTTTACCTAGGAGAAATGAGTGCCATTCCCCTCTCTCGGTCTGAGGTGTTTGGGGAGCTGCGGAAGGAGCTGCATGAGGATGAGGAGTTTCGTCAGTCCGATGCACACATCTTCATCATCATGGGAGCATCGGTGAGGGATGGCAGATTGGAGGGTTGGAGGAATCCACATTTGTTCTAAGCCCACACAATGAGCATTTTACCATTTGGTTTTAATGTTATACCTATTTTATAAACATGTTGTTATAGTTTTTAAGTATATTTTTTATGTTGAAATAACAAAAGAGAAGTTAGGTTACCATCAACTGTTTGAGGAAATGTGGAAATTGAATTGAGACACAACTCTGAGCTTGTGTAACTTAAACCCTGAACCACTGAGCTCTTCAGACTGGCCTTGATACAGGTTATGGTTTGGGCACTGGCTGTCTGTTAGACAATCATGGTCAGCTCAGTCCATTTGTTAAGCAATTGCTTGGACACAGTTTGTTGGCCAATCGTGGTCTAAGAACTGATCTTATTGACCAATTATTTTGCAAGCTTCGCTGAATGACTGTTAGTTTATGAATCACATATAGACGGCTTAACGAATCAGAATGTCATATTAAATAAAATCAGTGGTTATTGCTTGCATACAAAAAGTAGCAGATATTATTGCAGGTGTAGTGAAATTCTTGGATTACTAGCTCCAACCATGCCGTAGAATGACTAACAGTACAATATACAACAGAAATGACCAGTTATCAAGTAAAGAATAAAAGAATAGCAAGGAATAATACATTTAAATGTAAAAACAATCAATTGACAATATTTAAAAAGAGATGCAATGGGTAAAACACGTTGCAAATGTGTGTGTGGACTTCCACTTCCTAGAACTCTGCCTTAAATAGCTGCTAAGATTATCAATGAATGGCTGAAGTAGCATTTCCTTGTTATATTTCCTCTTGAAATATGACACTACTGGTAATGTGTTTCCTGGTTATCTACTAGCTAAAGACCAGCCCAGTTCGCTGATAAACAAGTAGCTTTGATTTAGAATAATTTTGGCTGTTTATCTTTCATCGACTTTCTCCCAGTATTTGCTATTGTGTGAAAGAAGGGGATAGAGAGAGAGAGCTGAATAGTGCAACCTCACTGTCTGTCAGCAGTTTTCTTGTAACATTAGAATGGCAGGTCTGGATGAGGGATTGTGGAGGGTATGGTCAAGGCAGGGCCTTGTGTCTAAGGGACCCGTTTATTTATTTAATTGCGGAATTAACTTAACGTTACTTATAGTGTGATTGACAATGAAAGGAAATGTTCCTGCATTTGCAGAGAGTGCATTCATGTGTGTTGCACACAAAACTTGTTTAAATAGAAAATTTAAAACAAGTTTTGTGTGCAACATTGCAGTATGTCCTTGTGACTCCACATATACACACCAATCAGCAGCTGCTGTTGCAAGTACGCACTCACCTCACTGAGCGTGGCCTAATTACAGTTGCTCTGCAAATGAAAGGGTCAGTACATTTTGAACACTAACCTTGGTACAAGGCACCTTATGGGCTATACTTAGCTTAATGTTGATGTAAGTTTTTTGGCCAAATATTAGTCCGTTACATGGCACAGATGCACTTGAAGCTGTGAAAATGTGGCCTAGTGTCTTACTGTAACTGTTCTTTATGTGAATTATGGCTTGTATTTGGAGCCTTTGTTTTTGAGTGAAGCATAATAGTTTGATAAGAGGTGTTTGTCTACATTTTTGTGAAAGAGGGATTAGACAAAATTGTAGGCTCTGTTTTCATGCTTTTTTTTAAAATTGAACTAAAGAAACGAGATGCAATTGTAGGATGTTTGTCTAGTCACCCTTACGTGGCATTGTTCTCTCAGCTGATGTTAGACCACTTCTTAACACCTGTGTAAAGGTGGAACTCAATGAATCAGTGAAAGTTCACGTAGCTAATGACTTTGTAATATAGAGCGAACCAGCACAACTAACTGCAATAGGACACGTAGATAAACTCCCATATAAAAGGCCATTTGAACAAAGTGACAAGTGCCAGATGACTCAGCACTTGTTGAAAAATGTACTGGTTAAACGTCAGGAACTTGTTTGATATTATTTAGGCCTTTTTTTTTGTTCCTGGTTCTTTGTGCCAATAAATGTTTGAGAGGCTTTATCATAACTTGTTTATTTAATGTATTTATTTATTTTGTCATAGGTTATCTTATGCTTTCCTCCCTGTTATTACCCTAAGTTCTCGGTATATTTAAGCAATTAGGCACAAGGGTGTGTGGTAAATGCCCAATAGACTGAAATAGGTGACGCGTCGTAATCCCTGTAAAACCAAGCTGCAAAATGTGATACTGTTTTATTTTTTTTAATAGATCCCAAGGTTATCAAAATAGTGAAGTGGTGTAATCCCACACGAAACCCAGACGTTATTTGAAGTGAAACTAAAAATCCCCTATTGAAGAAATGAATGGTGTAAGAACCGAAGGAGATGCTTTTCCTGTTGTGCCGCTAGGTTTTATGGGGATTATGACTCGTATTATTTCAGTCAATATACCAGAAGCTAAGGGCTCTTAGGAAACAATATATTCGGTAGTGCCTGGAAACAGCCTGCAGCAGTAGAATACTGGTAATATACCACAAACTGAGGTGTGTTATTGGTAATAAACCAGTTAACAACACAATTTAAAAGTGAAAAAAAGAAATAATACATGTGGTATACAATTTCAGATATCACTGCTTTCAGACAGTCACATTTGGGGTTGGAAATGGAGCCACCTGGTGTATAATGTCTTCGTACTCTTCCAGTTCCTTCAGGCTCATTGTGGTTGCTGCTGCCTCTGTTGTTAGCAGTGCTGGTCTAGTCAATCCTAAACCGGCCACTACAGCTGTACAAACCAGAAGTATCTATCTGAAGTATCAGAATCTATCTATTAAAAAATAAACCCTTGTTTACTGTACTTGTAATCACAATACTGACAGAACTGAATGAATATTTTGTAGTGCCACTAGTGGGTTGAAACTAAGGACATTTTGCTTCATATTAAGGTGACTAATCCGGTCTTGTGTTTACAATGTTCATGTTTCTCTGTAGGGGGATCTAGCCAAAAAGAAAATCTACCCAACTCTATGGTCAGTATGTGTAGTCCTTTTAGACTTACATTAACCATGTTTTTATGCACGCAAATATCCCGTAAGAATTCCAGATACTAAATTGTTCTGTTTTTTCAATTGACAAAGAGCATATCCAAAAAACCCTATACCTGTATATAAACATATACCTGGCATATACTGGTCTTCCCTGAGATACTGTGGCATGTGGTAACATTTACTGGTGTTCATCATCTGCACATGCTGTTTTGCATTCCATCTGATTGTGAGACAAAACCCTTTAAACGTAGGATAGCTTAACTGCGAATGTTCTATTCATCATAATTATGTGTACTTTGCCACTTGACCATACTAATGTAGCAACAGTCCCCCTTAATTTTCACATTTATAAGTTCTTACGTTTGGGATATTTTTTTTTTCAGTTTGTCTATAGTAAGGTGTTTGCATGTTAACACTAATAGACGAAAAAGTCAGAATAATACCTTAAACGAGAATTTCAATATATTTAAACTTTGTTCAATGGTTCCCCATCTTTGAAAGTTGGCTATGGGCCATGTAAAACTAGTGCACTGTTTAGTTTCATAACGTCCATTCAAATGTCAGCTAACTTTAGCCACCATCATTAGTTAAACTGAATATGGAGTTGATATTGTAATACTGTTTTAGCTTAGTTTTATGCTGACATTCCCTGAACTTTGAAGATCACTATACTTTCTTAGTTTGCTAAAGTTAAATTGCTAGAGAAGGGTAGGTGAAGTTTCACTTTAGCTATTAATTGGCCAATTAAAAAAAAGTGTGTGTGTGTGTGTGTGTGT